>JAHTMV010000026.1:27860-43133 GCA_022315185.1 Agaricus sinodeliciosus
CTCTCCGGTTCCTCAGGTGTTGTGTGGTACTCAGATTGAGTCACACTTGGCTCTTTTACCTTTCGACATTGGTCGCGACAGTGATACCATCGATTTGGCGAGCTCCGAGACGTTTGTCCCAGGTGAGGAGGGCCTTGAGTTTGGCCTGTTGGTAAGGGGTTACCCTACCAGTCCGAGAGACGTCGAGACGAGGGTCTCGTGTCCTTTGTACACCGGTTTGGGCAATGCGTTCTAGATCCCAATAAGTGATATCGGTATAGAAGCCGTTGACCCAAAGATATGTTCGTCCGTATGGAAGTTCATATTCCATAGTTACGTCATCCTCGTCAAATGGGTAGTCATACCGGTAATGAAGGTTGCGTGACCATGTGTCCGTGTAGTGTGAGGAAGGGGAATGTGAAGGATTAGCATCCGAATAGAAGTCACACCATATGTCATCGTCATCCAGCCAATGGTTGATGGCGGATCCGAGTTTGACAGAGGCATCGGATAGAATTCAACCGATTGGTCCCATACAGGGTATGGTATGACATCAGGATTGTCAATAGAGTAACCCCGTTCGATTATTTCATCCCAAGTGAGGGGGGGGATTTCACATGACATATCATCAATGGGAAAGCGATTGGTTATCCCATGCATCACGGAAGGAGGAAGTTTCAGAACCGATTGGTTCGACGTTCCAATCCGTTGGTCGAGACGTTGGTTCAACCCATTGGTTGTTCCAGGCGTCGCCCATGTCATTGGTTGTCCATCCATGTGCACAGATTCAGAAGAATTGCGCGTTATGGGTGTGACATCATCGAGTTGATCCGTAGGGACCACACGTTCGATGTTGTCATTAGGCATACCATATAAGGCCCAAAAAGGACGATCGCAATCAATCGAGATTGATTGTTCCCATGAGTTGTCATCGATCCAGGTTCCATCAGCAGATGGATCAACCAATTTGATGTCCAATTTTAGGTTTTGTTCGATCGTATTTTCGTAATCGACGTCGTGACGCCAATCATCAATCCACATGTTTCCATCATGTATGTTTAACATGTCGATTTCTGAGGGAGGGGAAATAGAAATGGAAATCTCGTCAGGAGATGATTGTGATGTAAAATGAGGTGACTCACCAATCAAGGGAGTCGGCGGCTTGATAGCAGCTTTTCATTTCGGATGCGATGCACCAGGACCGTGTGGTCGTGCAGTGGAGAGAGAAGGGGATCGAGGGTCATAGGGTTGGGTAATGAAACCCGGAGGAATGGCAATCGCAGGGAATGCGATTGCGGAAGCCGCATTGTAATCAGGAGGCGAGGCCTCGACTGCTGCGGCTTTTCCTTTTCCCTTGCCCTTGCCTTTGGCACGAGTCCTTTTTCGCTTCTTATCACCATCAGGTTTAGCTCCATATGGAGCCTGCTGGCCTTGCGGCCATTGCTGCTGTTGCCCTTGAGGGCGTTGCTGCTGCTGATATTGCCCGGAGGGTCCAGGCAGCGTTTTGCCATCGCGGAGCCTGTCCGGATGGCTTAAACCTGGCGGCGGATATTCTGAGGATTTCGCCAGGCCGCAGTGATAGTAGCCCTTGCGTTCTCAATAGTGAGATCAGCCACTTTTTTGGCTGCTGCGAGGATTATCCCAATCGTAGATTCCATACGATTTGGGAGAGCGGAAAGAAGCATCATGGTCTGGAGCGACTCATGGAGAGTTGCTCCAGTGGCAGTGATCTGTGAGCAGATCGTCGGTGAACTCAGCGATCTGCCCAGATGGATCCTGGGTGTCTTGAACTTTAAAGTTCAAGAGGGCCTGAAGCCTTTCGTAAACGAAGGTTGGCCCTCGGACTCCGTAATTCAACTTTAATTTACCCAGAGATCTCTAGGGCTGTTGAAATCCTCCCGGAGCATATGATCCGGGAGAGTTGACTCTATTATTGCAGTTGCCTGCAATTTAAGGGTATTCCTGATTGCATGCTCCTTTGCTGCTTCATCGGCATTGGTAGGCATGGTGGGAAGTGGCTGAGATCCACCACTAAGATCCCATGCAGTCAGGGTGGAGTCCTTATGATTCATAAGGATCAATGGTCTTGACCCGGCGAGCCCAGGTATCATAATTCCCAGTGCTGGTGAGCCTGGGGAGAGCATTGGTGTTTGTACCAGTGTTTGCCCTGCAACCCAGATCGGTCAGTTAATCTCTGATCTAGGGTACGACATGCTATTCTAAGGTTATTTATAGGTTTATCTTAGATAGCGTTCCATCTCTCAGGTAGTCCACGTTTTACTGTTTATCCGCTAAGTGAGCATGATGTCACCGCGGGCCGTATGCAAGGTGTAAAACGCCCTGTTGCTATCATGCAAGCCAGTGGTTTTGCCACCAAAGATAGCCAGTCAGCTGTTCCAGTGACGATGGACCGGCAGACCACTTTCTCTGAGACAGAGAACAACTGGAGCGAGCTCAACAGTTGTTTGTACGCTTTATCCAAAAGCGATTGGATCTGGAGACCCGAAGGTCATCGACAGATGCACTAACCGGGGCCCATAACCTGTTGCGAACGTAGCGAGTATAGCGAGTGCATTAACAGACTTACATTGGAGATAGTCTTGTAGTAGAGCGAAGCGGTTGAGAGAGTAAGAGTTTAGCTGGTTAAGCTTGAGAGTGAGAGCGATTGGAAACTTAATATTATCGGTAGACTACAGTGTCTTATATACTACAACAATAGGGTTTAGGGTATAGCTAAAAGAACTCATGAAATCATAGTGCCCTGCGGGCGTAGTCTACGAGTGTATAATGCATGGAAGCACAGTCATAATGTGTATAATGCATGTATTTGAAACAGGAGTCATTCATACGTCATACCGAGTGTAAGACTCGAGGTATTCATTTCAACACGGGGAATTCCGTGGAGCCTCCAAACCTCTGATTTGTATAGATGCACTAATTCGATTGATGTGAGAGTCGTAGTGGTGAGAATAAGGTGGATCATCTTTGAGAACCGGTCGACAATAACAACAATAGCATCTTTGCCTTCAGATTTAGGCAAAGGTCCGATCATGTCAATAGAGATTTCCTGCCAAGGGCCTTCTGGGATTGGTAATGGGTTTAACGTAATTGTTTCGGGTCTGCAAATGATCTTGTTCTTTTGACACATGTCACATCCTCTGACATATCTCCTGACGTCCATCTTGATCGTGAGCCACCAGAACGTCCACTTCAACAGTTCTAGCATTCGATGTTGTCCAGAGTGTCCGATGTTGGGGGAATAGTGGTGGTCATATAGGATTTGATCTCGCAAGTTCTTTTCATCCAGCACATAGATCCGTCCTTGTCGGTAAATTATCCCTTCTTTCTCCCACACTTTCTCCGGTTGTTTCGCCAATTCCTGCAGTATCATGGTTTCCCTCTTCTTTGACTTTCTGATAATTTCCAGGATCTGTTGGTCAGCTGATATCTCGAATCGTCGGGATCGTAGAATGGTGGCTTCATATACTGGCGTTTCTTCAACTATTCTTCGTACAAATCCCTTTCCTTTGAACATCTCTATGTCTTTGTTATCTCGGGTTAAATCTGGTTTGACGATATGGGACAGGATGTCGGCTTTGGTGTTAGATTTTCCGGGTATGTGTCGTAGTGCAAAATCGTATTCTTGCAGCATAAGGTACCATCTTGCTTGTCGAGCATTCAGTTTCTGTGGTTCTCTGAAGTACTTCAGGTTTTCGTGGTCCGTCCAAATTTCGAACTGTTTCTTCGCATCCAATAGGTACTGTCTCCATAATTTCAGTGCCTTGACTATAGCCAGTAACTCCTTGTCATAGATCTCATAGTTTCATTCTGCTTCAGTCAACATTTTGGACATGAATGCAACCGGATGCCATTTTCCTTCCTGTTCCTGTGATAGGACTGCTCCCGTTCCATAGTTTGATGCGTCCACTCCAGTCTAAACTTTCCATAGTCATTTGGCAACGCCAATACTGGTTCGCTGGTGATGGAATCTTTGATACTTTCGAATGCCTGTTGTTGTGCTTCTTCCCATTTCCATTCTTTTTCTCCTCCTTTCAACTGATTTAGCGAGCTGCAATGATGCTGAAGTTTTTTATGAAGCGTCTGTAAAAGTTCGCGAATCCTAAGAACTCTCCACCTCCTTAATTGTTCGTGGCGTTTTCCATTCCTTTATGGCCCTGACCTTCTCCTTCTCCATAGTGGCTTTACCGTTTCCTACAACTGTGCCTAACAAGGTGATTTCCGTGGCGTTGAATTCACATTTTGATCGTTTAAAGAATAGATTGTGTTTGTCGGCTATCTTCAAGAAATGTATGGTTCATTGACGTAGTTCCTCTTTGGTACGTCCTGGAATCGCGAAGTCGTCCATATAATTGACCAATGCACTTTCTTGGATCATTTCTCGGAATATAGTTGCCATCATGCGTGAAAAGGTTGCCAGGGAGTTGCTCATTCCAAAAAACATGACGGTAGGTTCAAATAATCCACGATTGGTGATGAACGCTGCTTTCCATTCATCTCCTTCTCTGATCCTGACATTGTTGTAACCCCAGATAATGTCCAGTTTATTGAAGTATTTCGCATCTCGCAGTTGGTCAATCACTTCATTTATGAGCGGTAATGGATTTTGTCTTTGATTGAATGTTCGTTGAGTTTCCTGTAGTCCTGGCACAATCGGAGTGATCCATCCTTCTTTGGTATGAAGAAACAAGGGGTGGCATATGGTGACTTGGATGGTTGAATTCGTTTCGATGCTAGATTCTCGTCTAAGAACTTATCGAGTTCCTCCCTTTCTTTTGGCGTCATGTTATAAACCTTCGATGATATTTCCTTTGGTGCATCATTCATTAAATTGATCTCGTGATCCCATTCCGTTCGAGCTGGTAATTGTTCAAAATTCCATTTGTTAAACAGATGCGTAAATGGTCAAATGTAAATTGTTATGGTTTCACCAGTTATGGTCACTCGTTCAGGCTCTTTTGTTTTTCCGCATTCTCACGCCTGCCCATTATACTTTTCTTTCATCTTTCCTTTCTAGTATCTTTTGTCTCACTGTTACTCCTCTCCCATATGCTTTACTCCACGTCCATACGTTCTTACTCCACTTACTCCACTACTCCGAGTATTATGACTCAGTCCTGTTCTATACTTAATTACCTTGGGTAGTTGTCTCTACGTATATAAACCCTGTAGGTACTGCTGTATTCCTTATGCTTTACCAATCGTATCTTTCCCTTACTCTACTCTCTCATCACTCTCAAGTCTTTGTCCACTTGTCTGCAACCTGAGTCTTTATAGATTAAGATCATAACACTACACTTCACCTTGCAGACAGCAGCCTAGCGAGCTTGCTGTAGTGGTAGTGCATACGACAGATCTACCAATCGAATGGACGTAATTTTTTCGCGTCAAAACTTTCACAAGTGTAGTCATCAGGGCACAAGTTTATGCCAAGTAGCAGCCAACAAGGAAAGAAACGACTTGTCGAAGAAAAATTAGCCGCATATCACGACGGATTGTTGAGAGAGATCGAGTTACCGAGTAGCCCGACACCGAGACCGGAATCAGCACTACAGTCAGAAGAAAAAGAAGAACACCTCAGTCAACCACAGTCAGGAGACGACGAAGAAGTAGATCAAAATGCGGATATTTTTGCGGATATACACATCGATAACGAAGACCAATCAGAGACAAAGGAACCATCAGACATGTCGACCACAGAGAATACCAAGTCAATCATCCCTGATCCTGGTTGGTTCGAGGGAGAGAGAGATTTGAGGACTGGTGGAGGAGCATCCAGCTGTTCATAAAGTTTAACGGGATCACTGACAATGATAGGATGATCATAGCGGCCATATCCAGGATGAGAGGAGGAATAGCCAGAAGTTTCTCAGCACTCATAGCAGACAAAGTCACCAACCTAGACGTAACATTTACGTGGAAGCAATTTGAGAAGCAAGCCAAGGAGTTGTTTATCAATGGAATGGACAGGGAGAAAAGCGAGATAGCCATCGAGATGATGACCCAAGGGAAGAAACCCATCATGGACTTCTTAGTCGAATTTACCTTGATGATGAACAAAGCGGGAATGGATGATCAACACGCTATCTTCTTGCTGAAGAAGAACATCAAAAAGGAAACCATTCACACCATTCTATCATTCCCACCTGATAAAGTCCCCACCACATTCAACGGCTGGCTCGAAACCATAAAAGCAGTAAGAATGGGAACAGAGATGATGAGTTTGTTCGACAAACACACCGCGACAGGAGTCACTTATGGAGGAAGCAGTCAACCCATGGAATTAGGAAGGTCCGAAACCACTAGAGTCCAAACCCCGAATAATCAGAAGAAGTGTTTCAATTGCGGAAAGTTCGGACATTTTGCCAGAGAATGCAGGCAGCCGAAGAAAACCATGACGTGTTACAATTGTAACAAACCAGGACACATCGCCAGGAATTGTAGGGGGCCAAAGAAGGCTAGGACTAGGGAAATGACCGAAAATAGTCCACAGGATGAAGAAGATACCACCGAGAAGCAGGATTTTGCTGAAGGGTCCGATTGAGTGTGAAATCTTGACCCGTAAACCGTAGAGTCTCTCCCAATGTAACAACAAATTCGAAATCCAAGTATGTTATTCCTTTCAAGAGAGACTCAAAGCGCGAAATTCTGCTGAATGCAACCATCAACACCAAGAATGGAAGCAAAATGGTCAAGGCCCTCATCGACTCGGGAGCACATATGACGATGGTGGCAAAGGAGTTGGCAGAAAAAGAGAAATTGAAGAAGGTCAAATGGCAACAACCCATCAGCATGAGAAACGCAGATGGAACACCAAATCGGAGTGGGAAATTAATGGAGGATGCTAAAATCCAGATGAATCTAGGAGGACATAAGGAGGAAATCAAGGCACTGGTATCGGACATTTCGAGCGCGGATATTTTTCTTGGATACGACTGGTTGATTCAACATAACCCGGAGATTGACTGGATAAACCAAGAAGTCAGATTTACGAGATGCCCCAGTACATGCACTACATCACACCAAACGATTCCTTTTTCTCGACGGCTAACCACTGATGTGGACAGTGCTACAGAGGAAAAAGAACCAGATCCCACCAATCCTGAGGATTTACCTGATTACTGTTACGACCTTAATCTTATAAAGACTCAGGTTGCAGACAAGTGACAAAGACTTGAGGGCGATAAGAGAGAAGAGTAAGGGAAGGATACGATTGGTAAAGCATAAAGACTACAGCAGTATCTACAGGGTTTATATACGTAGAGACAACTACCCAAGGTAACTAAGTATAGAACAGGACTGAGTCATAATACTCGGGGTAGTGGAGTAAGTGGAGCAAGAACGTATGGATGTGGAGTAAAGCATATGGGAGTGGAGTAACAGTGAGACAAAAGATACTAGAAAGGAAAGATGAAAGAAAAGTATAATGGGCAGGCGTGAGAATGCGGAAAAAAAAAGAGCCTGAACGAGTGACCATAACTGGTGAAACCATAACAATTTACATTCGACCATTTACGCATCTGTTTAACAAATGGAATTTTGAACAATTATCAGCTCGAACGGAATGGGATCACGAGATCAATTTAATGAATGACGCACCAAAGGAAATATCATCGAAGGTTTATAACATGATGCCAAAAGAAAGGGAAGAACTCGATAAGTTCTTAGACGAGAATCTAGCATCGAAACGAATTCAACCATCCAAGTCACCATACGCCACCCCTTGTTTCTTCATACCAAAGAAGGATGGATCACTCCGATTGTGCCAGGACTACAGGAAACTCAACGAACATTCAATCAAAGACAAAATGCCATTACCGCTCATAAATGAAGTGATCGACCAACTGCGAGATGCGAAATACTTCAATAAACTGGACATTATCTGGGGTTACAACAATGTCAGGATCAGAGAAGGAGATGAATGGAAAGCAGCGTTCATCACCAATCGCGGATTATTCGAACCTACCATCATGTTTTTTGGAATGAGCAACTCCCTGGCAACCTTTTCATGCATGATGGCAACCATATTCCGAGAAATGATCCAAGAAAGTGCATTGGTCAATTATATGGACGACTTCGCGATTCCAGGACGTACCAAAGAGGAACTACGTCAATGACATACATTTCTTGAAGATAGCCGACAAACACAATCTATTCTTTAAACGATCAAAATGTGAATTCAACGCCACGGAAATCACCTTGTTAGGCACGGTTGTAGGAAACGGTAAAGCCACTATGGAGAAGGAGAAGGTCAGGGCCATAAAGGAATGGAAAACGCCACGAACAATTAAGGAGGTGGAGAGTTTCTTGGGATTCGCGAACTTTTACAGACGCTTCATAAAAAACTTCAGCATCATTGCAGCTCCGCTAAATCAGTTGAAGGAGGAGGAAAAGAATGGAAATGGGAAGAAGCACAACAACAGGCATTCGAAAGTATCAAAGATTCCATCACCAGCGAACCAGTATTGGCATTGCCAAATGACTATGGAAAGTTTAGACTGGAGGTGGACGCATCAAACTATGGAACGGGAGCAGTCCTATCACAGGAACAGGAAGGAAAATGGCATCTGGTTGCATTCATGTCCAAAACGTTGACTGAAGCAGAATGAAACTATGAGATCTATGACAAGGAGTTACTGGCTATAGTCAAGGCACTGAAATTATGGAGACAGTACCTATTGGATGCGAAGGAACAGTTCGAAATTTGGACGGACCACGAAAACCTGAAGTACTTCAGAGAACCACAGAAACTGAATGCTCGACAAGCAAGATGGTACCTTATGCTGCAAGAATACGATTTTGCACTACGACACATACCCGGAAAATCTAACACCAAAGCCGACATCCTGTCCCGTATCATCAAACTGGATTTGACCCGAGATAACAAAGATATAGAGATGTTCAAAGGAAAGGGATTTGTACGAAGAATAGTTGAAGAAACGCCAGTATATGAAGCCACCATTCTACGATCCCGACGATTCGAGATATCAGCTGACCAACAGATCCTGGAAGATATCAGAAAGTCGAAGAAGAGGGAAACCATGGTACTGCAGGAATTGGTGAAACAACCAGAGAAAGTGTGGGAAACAGAAGGAATAATTTACCAACAAGGACGGATCTATGTGCCGGATGAAAAGAACTTGCGAGATCAAATCCTATATGACCACCACTATTCCCCCGACGTCGGACACCCTGGACAACATCGAATGCTAGAACTGTTGAAGCGGACGTTCTGGTGGCCCATGATCAAGACGGACGTCAGGAGATATGTCAGAGGATGTGACATGTGTCAAAAGAACAAGATCATTCGCAGACCCGAACCAATTACATTGAATCCATTACCAATCCCGGAAGGCCCTTGGCAGGAGATTTCTATTGATATGATCAGACCTTTGCCTAAGTCCGAAGACAAAGATGCTATTGTTGTTATCGTCGACCGGTTCTCAAAGATGATCCACCTTATTCTCACCACTACGACTCTCACGTCAATCGAATTAGCGCACCTATACAAATCAGAAGTTTGGAGGCTCCACGGAATTCCCTGCAGAATCATCAGTGACAGAAGACCGCAGTTCGCATCTAAATTCATGAAGGAGCTATGCACATCATTGGGGATAGAAAGGAACCTGTCAACGGCGTATCATCCTCAGACGGATGGACAAACGGAACGCATCAACCAAGAAGTCGAAATGTACTTGCGGAATTTTATCAGCTATCGACAGAACGATTGGACAAAATGGTTACCTACGGCGGAGTTCCATTACAATGATAAAGTCCACTCGGCCACAAAGAACACACCATTCTTTTTGAATCACGGATTCCATCCATGGAAAGGGAATCACAGTTTACCTACATCCAACCAGTGGCAGCGGATTTCTCATCAGAGTTAGAGAAAGCCCGAGAAGAAGCTAAAGCGGCAATAGAAGAGAACAATGATCTTATACGAAATCGAGGAAATCATGGAAATGTCTCTAAAATGTTCTCACCCAGAGAGAAGGTCTGGCTAGAAGCAGTTAACATTCATTCCAACCGACCATCACGGAAACTTGACAACAAATGCTATGGACCTTTTGAGATCATCGAAGCTGTCGGAGATCGATCATACAAACTTCAATTACCTGAGTCCTGGGCGATCCACAATGTGTTCCACGTTTCATTGCTCACACGATGTCACAAACCCGAGTTTGACAGCCAACACTGCCCTACCCACCACTGCCTGACATCATAAACGAAGAAGAGGAGTACGAAATTGAGGAAATCCGAGGACATAGGAAGCGAGGAAGAGGAACCCAATATCTGGTACATTGGAAAGGTTACAGAAATGAAGAAGACACCTGGTTGCCGAGATCAGCCTTGGAGAATGCTAAGGATATCCTAGATGAATACGAAAAGGCACGATTATAGAGTGGAATGTGGGATGGTAGATTGCAGATTCGGAGTATCTGCCTAAAAGAGGAGAATGGTTCCAACCTAGATGGAATGGTTGTGTTGTTGAAGACTTACCTGGTCAACTTGACCCTGATAATGTCCCATCATGGGAACCTTCTCCCGAAGGATCAGAGGAATGTCTCCACTGACTTGTAAGTGAGGAGGGAATAGAATTTCTTGAGCAAACCATTCCGAAAGCTGTAGCGGCCGGAAGATCAATAACTCCAGTCACTTACAAAAATCTTGCTGATCTCTCTAATGATGATTGCAAACTTTGGGTTGACGCTTGCCTCGATGAACTAAAAACACTTAAACAGCGCGGTGTTTATGAAATGGTTGATCTCCCAAAAGGTCGTAGAGCAATCAGAAATAGATGGGTATTTAACATGAAGTCGGATGGCCAGAAACGTGCTTGACTCGTGGCTAAAGGTTTCTCCCAGATCGAAGGTGTGGACTTCAATGAGCTATTTTCTCCCGTAGTGCGTTACGAGACTGCTCATCTCATTCTCAGTGTTGCCGTGCTTGAAGATTGGGATATTGAGAGCATTGTCGTCAAAACTGCATACCTCTACGGTAAACTGGATGAAGAGATCTACATGGAGCAGCCTGAAGGATTTCGAATCCAAGGCAATAAAGTGTGGAGACTCAGATGCACTCTGTATGGCTTAAAACAAGCTGCTTAGCCTAGTGGCGTGAACTTACCACGTCCATGAAAGAACTAGGCTTTAAGTGCTGTGCCTCAGATGCTGGCATCTACCATTATCATTGTCCGAAGATGAAGCAACTTATCATTGCATTAGTTTATGTTGATGACGTTGCCTTATTTGGCAAGAAACTCCGCTCTTCATGAAATTGAAGTGGAAGTTTATGAAGCGCTGGGAATGCCGTGACCTAGGAGAGATGAAAGAATTCCTTGGGATGAATATTACGTGCGATAGGAAAAATAAGAGAATATTCCTTGATCAAGTCCCTTACCTTGACAAGATCCTGGAAAAGTTCAATGTTGCTACTAAGCCGATGAAGACTCCTCTTCCATCTGGGTTTACTTTTGTGCCCAACGATAAACCTTTCAATTCCACCTTCTGACAGAAATACCAACAACTTGTTGGGTCCTTGATGTATCTGATGATTGGTTCTCGACCAGACATTGCTTACGCTGTAGTTAAGCTGAGCCAACAATGTGCGAATCCTGCTGAGGAGCATTACAATGCTGGACTTTATGTCTTGCGGTACCTTCTCGCAACTCGCAAGTACTGCATTCCTTCTTGATCTCTTACTATCACCTTCTCCTTTGAGACTTTGGTGTGGATAGTGCGTCTTAGTAGGAATAAACTCTTTCTAGGGATACCGCTTGTAACTTCGCGACCCATAAACTCTTTCCGAGTATGTCTTCGACCTCTGGTCGTAAAGCTAGTGCTCCATATTCCATTCCAAACAAGTCTAGAGCTAATTCGCCAACTGGCTCACGATATTCCAAACACCTCCCCAACGACTTCTCTAGTCGTGTGTCCAATGCCCTCAAAGCCAGAGTTCCTATGGAACGATCCCAATCACTTCCTCCTCTTGGTAGTGATGAGAGTACTCAATGCATCGAATGTACTTGTAATTGGGCTGAAGAAGTAGCTTCACAACCCTTCTGCGACAGAATCATAGACCCTATTTCTAATGAAGAGATTCCCTCTTCTCAGAAAACCCAAGACGGTGTGGACGCCTTTCCATACGACTCACAATGTGCAATTGTAGGACCTTGCTTTCACTCGAGATCCCCTTCTGAATTATCATATGCCTCGAATAACGATCATATTCGAGTTGACGACCCGGTCTCTCCTCAGAACCCCACCACTCCCCGCAACATCTTGTCCAGCCTCAAGGGCTTGGACAAAACTCCAACCTCGCCTCATGTGGCCAGACCCTCTTCCAACCCCTTTGATGTGAAACCCACTCAAAGTGTTTCAGGCCCTTCTATTTTTAATCCCAAACCGATTCGAATGGAAGAATCCAACCACATCTTTGATGATGAATCTGAAGATGAGGAAATGAGACCCAGCTCCCCTGTGATCGACAAGGAGCTATGGACAATTCAGGAAGAACAAGTGAATCATGTTCACAGTCTTTTCAACGAACTCAGAGGTATATATGGTAGGTGCAACCCTAGTATGGTGTCTAACCCCGAGGTTCTTGCTAGCCATGCAAGAATTTTTTCGAAGTCATGACCTCTTTCAATTGGTCATTCGTACCCCTTGAAAAGGGATCAATCGAAGCCGTGTTGAAGAACAAGTTCCACAACACCCTCAAGAACAAACAAGCGATCCCTCAAATGATCAAACCTCACATGCAAAACAATGAGCCCAAACCAGTCAAAGAAGTTTGGCTCGCTACTCCTATTAAGGTAAGTGGAATTCCTAAACCACTACCCAAACAACCGAGTGTTATCCCAACCTCGTTGCCACATCGAGTTCCTCAGACCAATGTGAAGGTGCAGAGTGACATCAAGTCCTCTGTTCATAACAAGATGCTAGCGGGAGTAACGCCCCATGTTAGAGACGCTACCGGTAGTAACGCCCCAGCCACACATGTAGTTACTGCTACTGGTGGTTATTTAGATGCTAGTGGGAGTCACGCCCCACATAACCCACCTAAGAGTGGTAAAGAAGTCCAACCCCAGGCAGGTAAAGGGGCGACTTCTGTTACAGTGAATCCGACCTCGAACCCGAACTCAAGGCAACCCCCCCCGATTCCCATTCACTCGCACTCCTATAGGAACAAAGGTAAAACCTTCCCTAAACCTTCCTATGCCCAAGCCGTCAATTCTGGACTGAGGATCTCACAAACCTCGTCTCACATTTTTACACCTGATAGAACACAAGCTATTATCAACCTCAAAAACCTCTTTCCAGAAATCTCTCTGGAAAAAGCAACCGAAATGACAAATGTTGATATCCAACCGAAGCCTAAAGGGCATGCAGCAGTTATGGCTAACAAAGCCAAACAAAGTATCTCTCCTGGGTTTAGCCGTAAAGATGCCCAATTCGGTTTTTCCGACCTTATTCGACCTGAAGCTTTCAATGATATGGGGGCTGTCATTAATGAGATGAATAGACATCTCACCTACACGAGATCTCAGATCCATGTACAAACAGGGCGACTTCTTAAACATGTCATTCATTTTAATCTTAACATAGTTCCTACTCAACCCGAGTTGGATCGAATCAAGGAGTGTCTTTTCAAAACACTCAAAACGGATGTCCCTGAAGGGGAAGATCCACTTGCGCCTCAATCGATTGCTTACCTTATCCTCAAGGGCTTCAATTACTATAATAATAGGTACAACAAAAGAGACGAGGACATCATCATGGGTGACCAAGTATTACAAATGATGGAAGGGGTTGACTAACTCTGAGGGCTTGAATGCTCCAACAAACCTGCCGTTGTCAAATCTAAAGGATCTAGAGACATGGCGGTTGTCTTTCTAAATGTGTGGGACTTTAAAAGTGGCATCCATACCAAAGAGATCATTAACAAAGTATATCACATTGGTGGTAAACTAATCACTATAGAATATGCACGTCAAAGGGAATTCGTACCCCAGTGTCAAAAGTGTTGGGCATGGAGCCATGGTACCAGTCAGTGCCACTTCAGTCATCAAAAATGTGCCTGATGTGGGCAAGGTCATATGACAGTCAATCATGATGAATTCAGTACTTGCTGTGGAGATATCAGGAAAAAGGAGAATTCTAGATTTGTTAAATGTGAACACAAACTCAGGTGCCTCAATTGCAAAGGAGAGCATTCGGCAGATTCGTCTAAATGTGTTTACAAAAAGCATCAAAATGATTGTGCATGGCATGATCGCCGAGGTGCGGCTGACAGAGAGAGGCTGTGGCGAAGAAACACGCTGTAGTATCAAACATGCCATCAAGGCTCTTCAAATGGGGAGGTGAAATTGATCGAAATTCAAGATTTCTCAATGATATATACATCCTAATATCGTTCAACAGGCTGAAACAGATCCTACAATTGCCTTTCGATAAACAAAACTCATGATTCTTTACTATTGCCGGCAACAGAACCTCGCATCGAAAGCACTTCTCGTAGTGAAAGATACAAAATTCGTTTTGACATTACGCATGTTCAAGGGACACCAGACTGGAGGAGGCTGCTAGGGCAACAACCATGTCCCATGGGACACTGCCAAGTCGGGCATTGGAAGCTCTGGCCGTTATCATACCTGGCGAGTTGGATATCCAGTGATGAGAGCTGACTTATGTCCACTGGTTGCTAGAACCTGGTCCCCCGAACGCCACGAGTTCTCACTATACTACTTCGCAAGTGCTGATTTCAGCGGAATCAACAAAGTTCGATTCAGTAACATCATACAAGACACGTGTGAAAATATGATTCGACTTTTCATTCCACTACTCATGATACGGTGGCTCACACAATTCAATGAAGACATCCAACTTCAATGTTTTAACGTTACATGATGAGATTCAACGAGATGCTTCGTTTTGGCGCTAAGGACTATAAACCCTACGACCATTTCTCTTCCCGTGCTCGGCCATTCGATAGTTTTGGTGCTGGAGACTTTTATGTTCTCTTAAGCCACAACTGAAAGTACGACAAACATATGTAGATTACAAGATGTCCATGAAATGGGATCATATATAGATCAAGCTAGTACAAAACTAGATACAATATCTAGCGGTGCGAAATAAAGATGGGTTGACTTAGAGAGGACGCATATATAGACTTCTCTCTTTAGTCTTAGGGACTAATATAATCACGGGATATGAATCCTGATTAGCTGATATTTAAGACAAAACCTGTTTTTTGATCTGTAAGGAGACG
>JAHTMV010000016.1:0-132576 GCA_022315185.1 Agaricus sinodeliciosus
ATTGTACGTCTCTTGGAGATTGTGGAAGCGATTTGCAACAGATGACAAAGTCTGTCAATTCGTCACAAACATAGCCAACGCCTGTTTTGACATAGGATACTGGCCGCAACATTTCAAGCAATCAATTTCGGTCATCATTCCGAAACCTGGTAAACCATCTTACGACAAAGCCAAGTCATTCAGGCCTATCGTTCTACTCAACACAATAGGTAAACTTATTGAGAAAACGATCGCGTGGCAGCTTCAATTTGAGAGCATTGAAGCAGGCGTAATTTATCCTTGTCAAACAGGGGGTATCCTCCAGATCAGTAGAGGATGCAGCAGTCGCACAACACATCATGTTCATACGGCGTGGGCAAGTAAAAGGTAACATCAGTTTTGGCTTTCGATATAGCACAATTCTTTCCTTCTTTAAATCATAACGTTCTTTCTGAAATCTTCAAACATTTCGGTTTTTCGACTAGTGTTTTCCTTTTTCTCCAATTATCTAGTAGGAAGAAAAAACACAATATTCAATAGACAATGTCACTTCTCCATTATTTGATAGTAATGTAGGTGTCGGACAGGGTAGCGCACTATCTCCAATTCTTTTGGCTTTGTATATAGCGCCATGTTTTCATTTATTGGACAAATGGGTCAGAGACGTGGAGGACCACATTCATTTTCCTTTAACTTCTTTCTTTCTTTTGTAGATGATGGACTTCTTATTGCTACGGGGGATTGTAGAATGGACACACATGACTCTCTAAAAGAGGCGTATGCCCAAATAACATCTATATTCAAGGATTTCGGCCTTATTATGGAACATTCAAAGACAGAATTATTCAACTTTGCGGACTCGCCCGCAACAAAAATTCGCCAAACCCAACATCAACCTGGGAATAGCCCCCTTCACCCGTGAATCTCCATGCGTCCCCAAAAATGTGTGGAGATATCTCGGTATCATGTTTGATCGCAATCTAACTTTCCGCGATCACGTCAAGTTTTATTCCACCAAGTCAGTTTCTGCAGTACGCTGTATGAAAATGCTTGGAAACTCAAACAGAGACTTACGCCTAAACAAAAACGTCTTCTATATATTTCATGCATACAACCAATAGCGACCTTTGGTCTTCGTTGCTGGTACAAACCTGGGACGAGGTTTTCAATACTAACCTCAAGATGCTTCGTCTCACACACAATCAAGGGGCGCGCTGGATTACAGGCGCGTTCAGAACTTCTCCTATGGGAGCCATGTCGGCCGTGGCTGGCCTTATGCCCTCCACCTCACACTTAAGAAGCTGTTTGAGAGATCGGTTATCCGCATCAACACGCTTCACCTGCACCACCCTGTTCTTTCGCTACTAGAGCAGCAGACGACAAGCCAAGGGTTCAACCCTACATCCAAACGCCTTGGAACGCAAGTCCAAGACAATCCGCAAAGTCATCAGTCTCCCATCGACTCGGTGATTGATAACCCTTCCTCGGAGATCTTCGGCCCCTCTCCGAACACATCAAACCTGGACATCGACTGGTAGATCGATGCCCAGACAAAGTCAAATTCGTGCTCATGCCAAAGCCTCGTAAAGAGCGAGCCGAATACCACAACAACCTGAACCTGGCACTCATCAGGGAACCAAATGCTCTGCACCTGTTTACAGCCAGAGTAAAACACAAGTTTGACCCAAATACACCCATTCCGTCTCAAACTCACTCGCATATAGCACTCGTCTCTATTTTCAAGGGACAAGCCATTTCATCCAAAACAAGGGCTGCCAGAAGGCGGGTCATGGAAGAAACAATTGTTGGATGGTCAACATTTCTGGCATTAGTCAAAGCTCATCGCAAGCTCCAAAAAGGATGGCCAATCTCAAAGGTTGTCCTTTACACCACGTCCCAGTTGATTGTCAAGAAATTGATGTCAACTAATTACAAACTGCTCGGATCACAGCTCTCAATTGCTGTATCCCTTGCCTTCGACGCCATCGTTACAGACTTCCCAGAGGTCGATATAGAAATACGAGGCTTCAATAAATCATGGGTGAAGTCACTGGCTGCTGTTTCAGCCGAGTCGGGGATGCTTCAACCCTCGCTCATCAGGCATACTATAATGCGGAATCTGCTCGGACATTTACAGAGCGATCACTTTCTTTCCCTCAATCTGCCTCCTACCACTACACGAGGCAGAAAACAACACGAGATGCCATTTCCCTATGGCAAACCGATTTTCATGGAGTCTGCACGCTTAGTGAGCCGCCATCATACATGCTCTCTCCAGAGGGTATAGGAACACGCTCAGGACCTAGAGTCCGCTCGCTAGATGTGTCGCCACCAAACATGCTTCCTTTGGGGAGTATAGGTACATGCCCAAGACTCAGAAATTCCAGTGAGATTCAGAGTTCATCCTACCACTTCCAGTCATGCTTCAAAGGGCAGAACTGGTACGATTTCAATGACAAAGAAGGCAATTTGGTACTTCCGAGTCACATTCAAGGCAGCCCATGGTTCCAAATGTATCAGGGAGTCACCGCCGCACACACTTTGCCGCTATTCACTCGTCTTATGCATGTAGCCTGCAACCATGCTCCAATCGGGGAGTACAGAGTGAGATTCTTTCCTAATGAACCTTACAAACCATGCCCTTGTCATCTTGGTTCACCGGAGACAAGGCAACATATTTTGATGGTCTGCCCTTTCTATGTAAGGCAGACCAATCATTACAAGCTTGATGGAATTACCACGATACGAGGATTAATCCTTTTCCTTCAAGACAACCCTCAAGCATTTAGTTTCGAACCACCGGAACTGCCGCGACTAGCAGACTCGAGCTGGCCGGCCTACCGAAAGGAGGTGTACCACGAGTGAGAGCTTGTTAATGAAAAGAGAAAGGAGAAGAAACTTTCTCAATTAGAAGGTCCGATCTTCTTGCATGAGTCGATCGAGTTCCTCAGACATTGGAACGTGTGGGAAGTGGACGATTGGAGGGATATCTTCTACGTGGCAATGAGAGAGATCAAGCCTGTGTCGCAGGCGGTGTTGAAAAAAGGACGGAAAAGATTGATTTTCTTTTTCCTTATCTATGAACGTTTCTGCTTTTACGTTTACTTAAGTGTACTTGTAACCGGACTCGAATTGTTTTCTTTTTCTTTTGCCCTTTCTCTTTTAGCCTTGACCTCGTCAGCTGGATACGTAGTTTCTTTTGCTCCTATGTTGTTAGTTTCTCAGTGTATTCCCTTGAGCAAGGAGAGGTAGTGTACAGTTGATGTAAAGTACGGGGAACACGTCATGGCACCCTTAAGTAGTATTGAAATATATTACATGATTACAAAAAAAAAAAAAAAAAAAGAGGTGAGAGGGGAGGAGTTAGCTGGATACCAGTCAACGGCCTAGAAGCTGAAGGCGTCCTGAAACGAGATGCCGCCAGAATGTCGAGTTGTTCCTCAACTCGACCCGCCGCCTGTAGCAGAGCACGTCCAACCTGAGAGTTGAACATACCCTGCAGAATATCTTCATCGTCGGACCAGTCACCGGAATCGTCATGATCCCCGCTGATATCCATAGCAAAAGTTGACGTGGCCAGTGCCTCATGGGTGAGTGGCGACATCATTTGGGCCAGAATGGCACCTGAGGCCTGAGCAGCACTCAACGACAAGCTCGACTCGGCCGAAATGGCGTGAGATGGCTGGGAAGGGGGCTGTGATGACTTGCTAGGTTTGTGAGGCATGTTGAAGAGGGCTTATTGACGATGAGAGACCACTGTCCAAAAGAGGAAGGTGGTGGTAAGAGGTCAAGAAGCAATGGTCTTTATTCAAATCCTTAGTAGTGTACTTGTATATGAATGGAACATTTTTCTCATTTAGTTTTTTCTGTATCCTTGTTGTTCCAGGCTTTGTAGTGTAACGGGGTCTATGACCCTGTGATGCAGCAGTCTGCATATGGGCACCCCTTAATAAATTTTGACTTAAACAAAAAAAAAAAAACTTAAGTATACGTAAAAACAGAAACGTTCATAGATAAGGAAAAAGAAAATCAATCTCTTCCGTCCTCTTTTCAACACTACCTGCAACACAGGCTTGGTCTCTCTCATCGCCGCATAGAAGATATCCCTCCATTCACACTTCCCACACGTTCCAGTGTCTGAGAAACTCGATCGACTCATGCAAGAAGATCAGTCCTTCTAAGGGAGAAAGTTTTTGTTCTTTTCTCTTTTCATTAACTAACTCTCGCTCGTGGTACACCTCCTTACGGTAGGCTGGCCAGCTCGAGTCAGCTAGTCGTGGTAGTTCCGATGGCTTGAAACTAAATGCTTGGGGGGTTGTCTTGAAGGAAGAGGATTAATCCTTGTATTGTAGTGATTCCATCAAGCTCATAATGGTTGGCCCATCTTACATACAAGGGACAGACCATTAAGATGTGTTGCCTGGTCTCTGGGGATTCGAGATGACACTGGCATGCTTTGTAAGGTTCCCTTGGAAAGAACCTCACTCTATACTCCCTGATTGGAGCATGATTACAAGCTACTCGCATGAGGTGAGCGAGTAACGGCAAAGAGTTGGCAGCAGTGACTCCTTGATATGTTTGGAGCCCTACCAGACTCACTACCAGTTTCTAATGACTCGTCATCACACTCAGGACTGCCACCTCTACAAGATGAAGGGGGTGATTATCACTCCCTCCCTGCTTGTCCTAAGACTCCCATTCCATCCGCTTCAGTTCCTCCTGAAGAGAAGCCAGATCTCACCTCTTTCCATCACCTTCCTCTTTTGGACCATGGTCTCTCGTCATCTTCAAGCCCTCCTCAGCGTGTCTTGCAAGCCCTCAAAGCAATGCAAGTCTTCACAACCCCCTTCCCAGCTGTCTTGCGCCATTTCAGCTGAGTCAAGCTCGTCATCGAGAGCCGTTCAGGCCTCAGATGCCATTCTGGCCCAAATGACATCACCATTCACCTTTGAGGCACCGGCCATATCAAGACTCATTCCAGGCATCGCTGCCCTCCAACCTGCGAGTGCGGAGAGGCCTAGCCTCCCCTTGCCTGCTCAAGTCCAACTAGAGACTGTGGCTTCACAGTCCCTCCCCTCCTCTCATGCACCATCACCTTTCCCTTCGGTGCTCTCAACTAAGTGGCCCCACTCGCGGGGTTCCTCATCCTCCTCCTCCGGTCCTTCCCTCGCTGCCTCCTCGGTAGGCAGTGAGAAAGACTCTTTCATGGTGCTCGACTATGCATCAGTCACTCCACGTGCTGGAACTCCAGTACATGAACTCACTCCTATGGATGCTACTACGTCCGTACAATTCCTCATTTCAGCGATAGAAGATTCTGTCATTACATTTAAAGAATTTGCCAACGAAAAATTCCAGGCAAATGTACTCGCTCAATTCCCTGAACTTATGGATGGCGACATTGTCAGCCTCCGTGAGTACTTCATTGACAAGGTAAAGGAGATTTTTTTTTTTTTTTTTTTTTTTTTTTTTTGTAATCAATGGAGTTTATTTCAAAACTACCTTAGGGGTGCCATGACGCGTTTCCCGTACTTTACATCACCTGTACTCTACCTTTCCCAGCCCACGGGATTACATTGAGAAACTAACAACATAGGGCAAAAAGAAAGTCCGTATCCAGCCGACAAGGTCAAGGCTATAAGAGAAAAAGAAAAGAAAAACAAAACAATTCGAGTCCGGCTACAAATACACTTAAGTAAACGTAAAAACAGAAACGTTCATAGATAAGGAAAAAGGAAATCAATCTCTTCTGTCCTCTTTTCAACACCACCTGTGACACAGGCTTGATCTCTCTCATCGCTGCATAGAAGATATCCCTCCATTCATCTATCTCCCACACTCCAATGTCTTAGGAACTCGATCGACTCATGCAAGAAGATCGGTCCTTCTATGAGAGGAAGTTTTCTTTCTTTCCTCTTTCCGTTGGCTAACTCTCGCTCACGGTATACCTCCTTTCGGTAGGCCGGCCAGCTCGAATCGGCGAGTCGCGGTAGTTCCGGTGGTTCGAAACTGAACGCTTGAGGGTTGTCTTGAAGGAAGAGGATAAGACCTCGTATCATAGTGATTCCTTCCAGATCATAGTGGTTAGTCCGCCTTACAAATAATGGGCAGACCATGAGAATGTGTTGCCTTGTCTCCGGCGAAACGAGGTGACATTGACAGGGTTTGTAAGGTTCATTTGGAAAGAACCTTACTCTGTACTCCCCAGTGGGAGCGTGATTGCAAGCCACTTGCATAAGACGAGCGAGTAGCGGTGAAGAGTGGGCAGCTGTGACTCCTTGATACATTTTGAACCACGGACTGCCTTGAATGTGACTTGGAAGTACCAAATTGCCTTCCTTATCATTAAAATCATACCAGTTCTGCCCTTTGAAGCATGACTGGAGGTGGTAAGATGAACTCTGAATCTCGTTAGAATTTCTGAGTCTTGGGCGCGTACCTATACTCCCCGAAGAGAGTTGTGTGGCGACACATCAAGTGAGCGGACACTAGGTCCTGAGCGCGTTCCTATACCCTCCGGAGAGAGCATGTGTGGTGGCGGCTCGCTAGGCGTGCAAACTCCTTGAAAATCAGTTTGCCACAAGGAAATGGCATCTCACATTGTTTTCTGTCTCGTGTATTGATACGAGGCAGATTGAGGGAAGGAGAGGGATCGCTCTGTGAATTCCGCGTTATGATATGCCTGTTGGGCGAGGGGTTGTAACATCCCCGACTCGGCTGAGAAGGCAGCCGGTGACGTCGCCCATGATTTATTGAAACCTCGTATTTTGATATCGACTTCTGGGAAGTCCGTGACGATGGCGTCGAAGGCAAGAGATACAGCAATTGAGAGCTGTGATCCGAGCGGTTTGGAGTTAGTTGACATCAATTTCTTGACGATCAACTGGGACGTGGTATAGAGAATGACCTTGGAAATAGGCCATACCTTTTGGAGCTTGCGATGAGCTTTAATTAATGCCAGGAAGGTGGACCATCCGACAATTGTTTCTTCCGTGACCCGCCTTCCGGCGGCCCTTGTTTTAGATGAAATGGCTTGTCCCTTGAAAATAGAGACAAGCGCGATGTGCGAGTGATTACGAGATGGAACAAGTATGTTCGAGTCGAATTTGTGTTTTACTCCAGCTGTGAACAGGTGTAGAGCGTTTGGTTCCCTGATGGGCACGAGATTCAGGTTTCTATGATATTCGGCTCGCTCTTTGTGAGGTTTTGGCATGAGCACGAATTTGACTTTGTCTGGCATCGATCTACCAGTCGATGTCCAGGTTTGATGTGTTCGGAGAGGGGGTCGAAGATCTCCGAGGAAGGGTTGTCAATCACTGAGTCGATGGGAGACTTGATGACTTTGCGTATTGTCTTGGATTTGCGTTCCAAGGCGTTTGGGTGTAGGGTTGAACCCTTGGCTTGTCTCCGTTCAAGTAATGAAAGAACGGGGTGGTGCGGGTGAAGCGTATTGATGCGGATGACCGATCTCTCAAACAGCTTCTTAAGTGTGAGGTGGAGGGGCATAAGGCCAGCCACGGCCGACATGGCTCCCATAGGAGAAGTTCTGAACGTGCCTGTAATCCAGCGCGCCCCTTGATTGTGTGTGAGATGAAGCATCTTGAGGTTAGTATTGAAACACCTCGTCCCAGGTTTGTACCAGCAACGAAGACCAAAGGTCGCTATTGGTTGTATGCATGAAATATATAGAAGACGTTTTTGCTTAGGCGTAAGTCCTCTGTTTGAGTTTCCAAGCATTTTCATACAGCGTACTGCAGAAACTGACTTGGTGGAATAAAACTTGACGTGGTCGCGGAAAGTTAGATTGCGATCAAACATGATACCGAGATATCTCCACACATTTTTGGGACGCATGGAGATTCACGGGTGAAGGGGGCTATTCCCAGGTTGATGTTGGGGTTTGGCGAATTTTTGTTGCGGGCGGAGTCCGCAAAGTTGAATAATTCTGTCTTTGAATGTTCCATAATAAGGCCGAAATCCTTGAATATAGATGTTATTTGGGCATACGCCTCTTTTAGAGAGTCATGTGTGTCCATTCTACAATCCCCCATAGCAATAAGAAGTCCATCATCTACAAAAGAAAGAAAAGAAGTTAAAGGAAAATGAATGGTCCTCCACGTCTCTGACCCATTTGTCCAATAAATGAAAACATGGCGCTATATACAAAGCCAAAAGAATTGGAGATAGTGCGCTACCCTGTCCGACACCTACATTACTATCAAATAATGGAGAAGTGACATTGTTTATTGAATATTGTGTTTTTCTTCCTACTAAATAATTGGAGAAAAAGGAAACTACGCTAGTCGAAAAACCGAAATGTTTGAAAATTTCAGAAAGAACGTTGTGATTTAAAGAAGGAAAGAATTGTGCTATATCAAAAGCCAAAACTGATGTTACCTTTTTACTGGCCCACACCGTACGAACATGATGTGTTAGTGCGACTGCTGCATCCTCTACTGATCTCTGGAGAATACCCTCCGTTTGACAAGGATGGATGACGCCAGCTTCGATGCTTTCAAACTGAAGTCATCGCGCGATCATTTTCTCGATAAGTTTCCCCATCGTGTTGAGTAGGACGATCGGCCTGAATAATTTGGCCTTATCGTAAGAGGGTTTGCCAGGTTTCGGAATAATGACCGAAATTGACTGTTTGAAATGTTGTGGCCAGTATCCTGCGTCAAAGCAGGCATTGGCTATGTTCATGACGAATTGACAGATTTTGTCATCTGTTGTAAATCGCTTCCACAATCTCCAAGATACATGGTCTGGCCCCGGTGCAGTATTCTTTACACAATTCATGAGCGCGTCGTGGTATTCTTGAACAGAGAACTTCACCCAATCTCTCTCTTCAAATTTTGGTATCTCTCTATGCATACTGTTGACATTCACTGCTCGATCATCCGCCGCATTGTATGTGTTATGAAGTGTTTCAAACAACTTCTCCTCGCTGTTGCATAAATTTCCCTCGCTATCCAATATGGCTTCTACCACCGGCATCTTTCTCTCTCTAGTCCACGGCATCAAGTCCCATGGTCTCTTCCTATCACTCGCCATACTCTTGATTTGTTTGTCAAAGTACTGGCGTCTTGCTATGCGCAAAGTCTTCCTCATCTTATTACGCATTTCTCTATTTCTAGGTCCACCGTTTTCCCCCATCTCCCGGTACACATCTTTACACTCTCCATTCCACCATTTCTTCCCATGGCGACTTGGTTTTCTTTCCTCTGAATATGCCTCCCATGCTCTTTCAAATACGACACACCCTTCCCATTATCGCATCCAAGTCTTCGCTGACCCAGCTGCATCCACTTTCATACTGCCTATTTCCCCGCATATTTGTGTTACATAGTCATCCTCTTCTTCTGACCACGCTTCGATTTTCCTTTTGCATCTCATTTCCGGCTCGCTTCCTGAGACTGGCACCTCAATCTGAAGAGGACGGTGATCCGATCCCCATCTTTCTCTATCATCCACCTTCACCTTGTAGTGGAATCCATCTTGATTGATCAATGCAGCTGACGCCGCTACTAGATCTATGACCGATGCCCGCGAATTCTCATCATCTGGCACTCTCGTTGGAACCCCTCTGTTGATAGGGTGTACATACTGAATTTCCAAGTCAGTGAACATTTCTTGGAGTCGCATATAAGGAGAGGAGGGTCTTATTTGGTTAGCCGCTCCTTCATCCCATGTACGATCTTGGATATTGAAGTCCCCTGCGCACAATGATATCCGTGGCAGTGTTTCAGTAATCCTAATCAGTTCATGCACTGCTGCATGTGTTTCTCCGTCATTGTAGACATTGAGAATGTTGAACTTGTGAGGTATGTTTCTACGAGGTTGAGGAATATGCAATGTGACTAACGATAGATCACGATGCTTGAGAATGTCAGACCGGAGTTGTGGTTTGAATATATCCAGTCTTCTATTGATGTATGTGAGGACTCGTCGAGCAGTTCTGAATTCATCTCTATTGTTGAACGCCTCTGTGAAGGGACGCCATGAATTATGAAGGGGAGGACCATATGCCGTATCTCCCTCCTTGTCTTTGGTAGAAGGTTGCTTTCTCACTCCTCTCCACCCCGGTTCCTGGAACATAATAATATCCACATATCTGGCACACTTGTCCAAAACGATAGAAGTGGTCTCCCAACTTTTACGCGCGTTGAATGATAATATAGTTAAGGTTTGTAATGACCGTGGTGCAGACTTTTTAGGTCCGCTAATAAGATTATTGCTTTCTTCCATTGTATTATTCATTCGGAAGATGATGGGATTTCGATGATGCGATCTTCTCCAAGGTTGATCGCTTGTTGGACGGTTTCACGACGGCGGTCGCGTTTGGCCCTCTTCATTTCCATATCCGAGGCACGTCTTTGATCATGCCACGAACTATTGTTTTGGTGCCTCTTGTATGTGCACTTGGAGGAGTCGGCTGTGTGGTTGCCTTTGCAGTTAATGCACTTAATGTCGTGCTTGCATTCTCCATCCCAATCTTCCTTTTTCCTCGCAGCTCCGCAACATGTGGCGAAACTGTTGTGATTCTTGGTCATGTGTGGTTGACTGCACCGGGCGCACAGCTCATGGCTAAGGCGACACCGGAATGTACGTGATTCCATTTCCAGCATTTCTGACACTGGGGGACGAACTCTCTCTGGCGAGCATACTCTACTCTAATAAGTTTACCGCGAATGTGATATACTTTATTTACAATGTCTTTAGTGCGAGATCCTGTTTTGGAATCCCATACATCTACAAAAGCCACTGCCATGTCATTTGATCCTCGAGATCTGACAACGGAAGGAGTTTTAACACATTCGAGACCACGGAACTGATCTACCGACTGCATACTTTGAATGACTTGTTCGCCCATTAAAATGTCCTCTGGGCATTTATTGTATCTACTCGTGTAGTAATCGAAGCCTTTAAAAATCAAATGGGCTACCGATTGAGGTGGAGAAGGGAGATGTTCATCCCCTTCAGGGACATCTCTCTCCAACGCTTTGAACAATGATTCTCTGATCAACGTGAACCCTTGTTTAGACGGAACTAAGTTCAAGTAAAAGTGAACTACATTTTTAAATAAACGGCCATTCTGAACCCTCATCTGCGATCTGTTGCATACGAGATGCCTGTTCATGGCATCGACGATTTTGCCATATCCGAAAATGTTCCGGTTGTGATGATGTGGGAATACCCAAATTGAGCAGACTTCCGATTGAGTCCACCCGTGATTCCTTGAGTGGCTTTTTGAGCCACAGCGCCTTGCGTGTCTGCCTAGGCACCTCTTCATCTGAACTTGGTGGCATGCTCACAATGGGTGCCACCACTTTAAGCGCGTCCTGGATTGTCATCTCGGGACACTGCTTCCTTACTTCTATCGCCCATTGAATGGTTTTGGCTGTGGCCATGGGTGCTATGATGGGAGGCGCTGCAGGCTTCTTAGCCGCCTGAGCATATGAGAAGGGGGCACGCGCTGTGGGAGCACGTGATGTGTTGTTTCTTGCTGCGGAGCTCTTTGCAAAAGCCACCGCGTGAGTATGATGAGGAACGGGAGGGGGAAACCTTTCCGGATTGGCTGTGGTAGCACCCCCGGCCTTACCTTGGGGTGCCTTACCACTCTTAGGCGGGTTCTGCGGGGCGTTACTCCCGCTAGCGTCTCTTCATTACCGGCAGCAAACTGCATCGGTAGACGGGGTGTTAATCCCGCTAGCGTCTCTTCCCATAACTTGCTGGCAGGGACCAGACTCGGGAATACGGGGCATTACTCCCGCTTGCGTCTTATTAGTTTCTCCCTGTTTGGAATCCACAGGGAGCTTGGTTGGGGCATAGGAAGAAATAGGCTTACCTTTAGGTGCGCCTAATTTGGGAGCATATTGAGTGATAGGTTTGGGACCTTACTCACTTTGATTGGTGATGCGACTATCGGCGAGGTGATAGCCGGATGTTGGAGGGAGTGGGGAGGGGAGTCGCTTTGGCTTTACCTTTGGCCTTGGCGGGAATGCGAGCTGGTGACGGGTCGACTTCCATGGGAATCGACGCGATTTGTGGGAGAGGTTGGGGAGTTGGTTTGAATGATACCTTTTTAACCGTTTGCTTGATGATAGATTTGAGGGACTCTCCGTCTACCTTTACGTCTGCCCATTTGGAGTTGAGGATTTTACCGAAGAAATAGGCGATTTCCTTAGAAATGACCTCAGGGTTGGAGATCATCGGGGTGTGACACGGGAGAGACTGAATAGATCTCATTGAAGTTGGTGCGAAGACCTTCTTGTTGGTCTTCGGTTATCGTCCACTCTTCGGACGGAAGGTCGGGCGTAGAGCTCCGATCTCATCATCATCGAAGTCACCAAGAGCCTCCTTCGACTGCTTGATTCCCTCCTTGAATTGATTGGCCGACATTTGATTGCCGGTCATGATCTGATCGCCTTCGCTATCTCTAGCCTCTCGGACTTTGAGCGCGAAAGCTTTGGCTTCAGTTATTTTCATAACCCGGGGTGTGGTGGCGTCTTGTCCAGATCGGGCAAGGCCTCGTGTGAACGGGGAGGTGTATGCGTGTTCCTTAACGCTGGGTGGTCAAGGAGTGCTTCGGAGGGAGTGGGGATCCCGTATGTCGACGTTTGCTTCGAGGAGGTCTCTACAGCAAATGTTGAGAGGAGTGGGGTGACCAATAGGGCCATTGGAGGGTGGGGAAGTCTTTCCAAAGACTTTTGTCTGATTGACTTTGTACGGCGGGCTCTATTCCGTCGTCTTCTTCTTCGTCACTGCTCTCCTCAACCTTCTCATCTTCTTCAGCAGTAATCTGTTTGATCATTTGAGCGATAGGGCCAGTGCTTACTATCTCTCTCTCGCTTTCCTGTGAAGATGGGATGACCTCACCCATCTTTCCTTTGATTTGTTCGTTAGGGACCAATTGTCCCTCTTTCACCGCCTGAGCTAACCCCTCGGTATGAAATTCGCTTTAGTCTTGTGTGACTTAAAGGATGGCTTAAGAGCTTTGACGACTCCACGAAGTCGGGAGCGAGTGGATGCTTTTGAGGATATGCTGCGGACTGAGCCCGAAGGTGATGCTGGGCGCGATGGGCGGGGTATGGTTGATCATGGTGATCAGCCATGTGTGAAAACGCTAGGGGGTCGCAATCCGTGGACCAGGCGGTATCCCTAAGAAAGTGTATGTATTCCTGCTAAAAAAACGCTTGTCCACACCAAAGTCCCAAGTAGGAAGGTGGTGGTTAAAGGTCAAGAAGGATGAAGGTAAAGGAGATTTCCCCCATCCTTGCCCCTTTCCTCCCCCTGGCTCTGAGTGCTCTTGTGCCCACAGTCGCAGCACCTCTGCCTCATGTCATTCCGCAGGATGCACAGCCATCCACTGACAAATCCAATTCCCATCCGCGTAAGAAGGTTCGCGTCGAACCATCTGACGTCACTCTGTCAGCAATGGCCCCACTGGCTATGCAGGTGGATGAGCCGGCCGGTCCACCTCCAGCATCTGGGAAGGCGCCTACCAAACCCCTTCCCATACCAAGTTCCAAGCGCACGCCTGAGCCTAAGTGCGCCCCCCTGTTTCCTTCAGCACTCCTTCGGCACCTTGTAAGAGGCATCAAGGCAAGCACACTGCACACGGCGCTTCGTACCATGGAATCATCCTTACACCTCCAGCCAGCTCCTCTGTGATGGCTGAGTCTTTTCCCCCGGGGTTCTCAACAACCTCAATCAAGTCCTCAGGAGTGACGTTAAATCAAACGTCACTCTCACTCATGCAACAGTAGATGGCAACGGCATATTCTTAGCTGCCTCCCATGTCCTCACTGCTGCCGAAATCCAGTTCATGCTCAAGCACATTTGGCGAACATTCCCGAACAAATCCAATCCTATTGTTCAAACCCCCGCCATGTTAACTTCTTACCTCAAGATCGTTGACATTCCTCACATCCCCGCTTCACCTAAAGAGTGGGCATCCAAACAACACGAGGCATTCATGTTTGCACTCAACAAATCTCCAGTCGGCGCTTTGCTGGCCAGACTCTTCAAACATAAGCCATGCTTCATGCATGCTTCCCCTCATTCTGACTCATGCTGGGCATGGGTCGACATTCACGACATGGTCTCGGGCTCCAATGCTCGGGACTATATCTCTAAGTTCATCTGCATTCGTGGTATGAACTGCCAAATCCGGGGCGCCAAACCCCATTCCAGCTCTGTCCATTGTGCTCGATGCCAGCGATGAGGCCACTTCCAAAAGAGGAAGGTAGTGGTTAAAGGTCAAGAAGCGATGTGCGGACAAGCACTCTCACTCTGCTATGGATATAAAGTGTCCATTTTGGCAGAACTGGTTTGACCGGAGCTGGCTCAAGCGCCAGTTCCCTAAGAACTAGATCGGGTCCCCTTTCCAGACTGCCTTGGAGTCCATCATCTGCACTACCGACCCCACACATGTCGGAGTGCCTTAGGATCTTCTATGGGCTTTGCTTACCTCATTCTGCGAGCTCTTCATCTGTCCCCGTTCCGCGGTTCTAGCTGATTGTGCCCGCATTCTTTTTCTTTTATATGTTTTATAATTGATTTCAGCTTGGTCTTTTGATCGAGTGTTCCAGTGCTAAGGTGTGTTGTATTACTTGACTGTGGCATTATTCCGGGGTCACATACTTAGGTACTTACATCTTTGTTTATGTTCTTCTCTTCTTTCTCTTTCTTTTATAGTGCTTGACCTAGTCACACTGGATACGTTAGTATAGAATACTGTTGTTCTGGGCCTCTGTATCTGGCGAGTAGTAGAAAGCCACAGGAACACATCATGGCACCCGATGTATGAGTTAGTATTGAAATATATTGACATTGATTACAAAAAAAAAAAAAAAAAAAAGAGAAGCCAGATCTACTTTTACCTGTCCCTCCAGTAATTCCTCCAGTCACTCCTCCACAAATCCATCAACCACTCCCAGTCACTCCTCCCACTGCTGGAGTGCCTCCTGAGTCCCCTCGAGTCTCTAGACATACAGGGTGAGTTCGGAAGCCTCCTGGTCAGTGGTGGAAGGCCAAACAGCCTGACTTGTCTCCAGCTGATGCTGATAATGACGATGAAGCTGCTCTACTGATTGACAGTGAGTTTGTGAAGTCGAGTTTGCTGGTGCTGTCTCGAGTGCAGATCCCTGGACTTACAGACTAGCTATGCAGTCTCCTGACTCGGAACACTGGACAGATGCTTGTAACACTGAGATGTTCAATCTCGAAGCTAACAGGACTTTTTTTTTTTTTTTTTTGTAATCAATGGAGTTTATTTCAAAACTACCTTAAAGGGTGCCATAACGCATTCACCGTACTTTGCATCACCTGTACTTAATTACCTATCCTTGCTCAAGGGAATACACTGAGAAACTAACAACATAGGAGCAAAAGAAACTACATATCCAGCCAATGAGGTCAAGGCTATATCAAAGGTAGAACGGTAGAGTTCACAGTGGCGATCCTAACGAGCCTAGAAACGAGTTGAACAGAGTAGTATTGACAGAGTAGTCCTGTGGACAAACTGTGGACAGACTGTAAGAAGCTAAAGGCCTCTGAAGCGTCCACAGGGAAGTTCAACCATACATGACTAAGCTATCATGTGACTAACTCATCTGGATATCTCTAAGTCCACCAACCACACTTGTAGACTGCTTGCTCACACTCTAACACACCCCCTTGATCCAGCCAGTCTACTCAAGTCCCAATAGTGGAACAGCAAACTCAACTACCTTCTTTGCAACAGCCTTGGTAAGCATGTCGGCCACTTGCTCATGAGTCGAAACATATAAAGGATCAATGAGTCCTTCTTCCACAGCCTCTCGCAGCCAGTAAAAGTGGAGGTCTAGGTGTTTCATGCGTCCATGATGCTCGGGGTTCTTGGCTACACTGATTCCTGACTTGTTATCAACATAGAGAGTTGAAGGAAGTGTCAGGGGAAAGCCAAACTCGGTCAGAATATTCCTAGTCCACTTGATCTCCTTGCCAGCTTCAACTGCAGCAACAAACTCGGCCTCAGTGCTCGAGAGAGTCACAAATGGCTGCCGCTTTGAAGACCGGCCCACAGCAGCGCCCAAGACTAGAGTCACATAACCACCTGTTGCTCGACCTGTAGCTTTGCAAGCACCGTGAGAGGCATCCGAGTAGGTAGTAAAGAGTTCCTCAGAGTCACTAGCTCGATAGACTAGTTTGTAGTGCATGGTGCCAATGAGATAGCGAAACAAGTGCTTGACTGCAAGCCAGTGAGCTGGAGCTGGGTTCGAGTTGAACCTCCCGAGATAGGAGACAGCATAGGCAATGTCGGGGCAAGTCATAGTGGCAAGATACTGAAGGGCACCTACAGCATTGAGATAGGGAACTGACTTCATCTCAGCCTGATCCTCGAGTGAAGGCACAATGTCGGAGAGCTCAGAGCCAGGAGCAAGTGGAGTGGAGAGAGGATTAGCATCATCCATATTGAAGCATTCTAGGAGCTCCTTGATGTAGTAGTGCTCCTGAGAGAGAGAGATGGAGTGATTAGAGCGATCCTGCTTCACCTGAATGCCTAGCAGAAGTGTAGTAGACCCAAGATCACAGAGTTTGAAGTGTTTCAAGAGCTCAGAGACAGCTGAGGCCATGGCAGTGTCGCTTTTCGAGACAAGAGTAATGTCATCAATGAAAACTGGCACAATGACCTTAGTGTCACCTTTGGAATAGATGTAGATGGAGCTGTCAGAGCGAAGCCTAGAGTAGCCAATGCCTTCAAGAACACTCCGGAGTTTCTTATTCCACTGTCTGGCAGCCTGCTTGAGGCCATAGAGTGATTTGCACAGCCGAAACACCATGTTAGGACTACCAATGTGATAGCCCTCTGGTTGTCTCATGTAGATCTCCTCTTCGAGTTCTTCATAAGTGAAGGCAGAAGAGATGTCAACAGAGCACATTTTGTAGCCTTCTCTTGCTGTAAGAGCAACAATGAGGTGCAGGGAGGCAGGACGAAATGTGGGGGCAAAGACCTCAGTGAAATTGAAACCAGGACGCTGGGAATAGCCCTTGGCCACGAGACGAGCCCGATAGCACTCAATTGAGCTGTCGGCAAGCCTTTTCACCTTGAACACCCAGCCAGAGTTGACTACCTTCTTACCAGGAGGCAGTTCAGTAAGCTCCCAAGTCCTGTTAGCCTCGAGATTGAACATCTCAGTATTACAAGCCTCTTTCCAGCATTCCGAGTCAGGAGACTTCATAGCTAGTCTGTAAGTCCGGGGATCTGCACCCGAAACAGCACCAGCAAACTCAACTTCACAGAACTCACTGTCAACCAGTAGAGCAGCTTCATCATCATCATCAGCATCAGCTGGAGACAAGTCAGGCTGTTTGACCTTCCACCACTGACCAGGAGGCTTCCGAACTCGCCCTGTACATCTAGGGACTCAAGGGGGCTCAGGAGGTGCTCCAGCAGTAGGAGGAGTGACTGGGAGTAGTTGATGGATTTGTGGAGGAGTGACTGGAGGGAGAGGTAAAGGTGAATCTGGCTTCTCTTCAGGAGGAACTGAAGCAGACGGAGTGGGAGTCTTAGGACAAGCAGGGAGGGAGTAATCATCACCCCCTTCATCCTGTAGAGGTGGCAGTCCCGAGTGCAATGAAGAGTCATCAGAGACTGGTAGTGAGTCTGGTAGGCAGGCAAATGATGGAACAGCCTCGAGTTGGACTCTAGAAGTGCCCGGAAAGTACCTTTCATCAAAATCAGCCCTCTTGGAGATCACAGAATGTTTAATGACTAGGTTGTAGAATTTCCAGCCTTTGTAGCCAGCAGGATAACCAATAAAGACACACTTCTCATAGTGAGGCTGGAGAGAATTTTGCTTATCTCATTGTACATGGACATAGGAAGTGCAACCCCATACCCAGAGATGAGAGACATCAGGTTTTCGCTTATACAAGGCCTGGAAGGGAGTAGAGCCTGAGAGCGAAGCAGTGGGGAGCATATTCCAGACATGGACCATAGAAGAGATACATTCACCCCAGAAAGAACCAGGCAGGCAAAATTCCGAGAGCATAGCAGTGATCCTTTCACCCATAGTCCTATTTTTTTTTTTTTTTTTTTTGTAATCAATATAGTATATTTCGATACTACTTAAGGGTGCCATGACGCGTTCCCCGTACTTTACATTGCCTGTACTCTACCTCTCCTTGCTCAAGGGATTACATGGAGACTCAGACAACAAGTGAGCAGAAAAGAAATCGTATCCAGCTGACGAGGTCAAGGCCATAAGAGAAAAAGAAAAAGATAATAAGAGACTTTCGAATTTGGTTACAAGTACAGCTAAGTAAGCGTAAAAGCAAAAACGTTCATATATAAGAAAAAAGAAAACAAGTCTCTTCCTTCCTCTTCTCAGCACCGCTTTCGACACCGGTCTCATCTCCATCATACTTGCCCAGAAGATATCACCCCAACCTTCATCTATCTCCCACACATTCCAATGATTAAGGTATTTGATCGACTCATGTAAGAAGATCGGACCTTTTATCAGAGGAAGTCTTTTCTCCTTCCTCCTTTCATTCTCAGAATCTCGCCTGTGGTACACCTCCTCACAGTAGGCCAGCCAGCTCGATTCAGCTTGTCGCGGAAGTTCCATGGGATCGAAACTAAATGCTTGTGGGTTGTCTTGAAGGAACAGTATGAGTCCACGTATTGTGAATATTCCATCAAGATCATAGTGATTGATTCGCCTTACAACCCAAGGGCAGACCATTAAGATGTGTTGCCATATTTCTGGGCAGTCCAGATTACAAGGGCAGGGTTTGTACAGTTCGTTCTTGAAGAACCGCACTCTGTACTCCCCAATAGGAGCATGTAAGCAAGCCACTCGCATAAGGCATGCAAACAGCAGAGAGTCATTGGCAGCTGAGATTTCCTGGTATGATTGGAACCATGGGCCGCCTTGGATGTGACTAGGAAGTACCAGATTACCTTCCTTGTCATTGAATTCGTACCAATTTGTTCCTTTATGGCACAATTTATCATGATCGGTTGACCTGAAAAAGTCATTACCTTTATGTCTGAGTTTTGAGTGCATTCCTACACCTCCCGAAGAAGGTCTGTGTGGTGGCAACACTAATTGATTAGGCGAGCAGACTAAAATATTCTGTAATCGCTTCTTGACCTTTAACCACCACCTTCCTCTTTTGGAAGTCTTAGTGGCCTAAGTACAAGAAGTAGTTTACATTGTATCTGAGCATCGCTATGCCTCCGAAATGCCGTACCAAGCCCAATCAGCCTCCCGCGGTGAGTCTGACGGATATGAGAGATGTCGCGGAATGTTTTGTGATCGCGACCCGAGATGATAGGACCTGACAACAGCTTTGTAGACATTGTCCAACAAGTTGTTGAAATGGTTAAAGCTGGTGAACTCGACTTCGCCAAACTACGACTGTTGGCCCCAGACAAAGGTAATGTCAAAGGGCCCTCTGGCCAATCCAGTGGGATCGGTGCAGCCCCACCGGCTGTCAAGACACCGCCCACTCCCCTTCCTATTCCTATGGGTGCGGAGAAGTTCAACTTCCCCCCGAAGACTCTCTCGGTGGCCTCTGGTGAAACCATGGCCCCATCTACGCACTTTCTGTCCCCGACGCTGAGCATTCTCTCTTCCAAGCGACCCCATTCGCCGGGGTCCTCATCATCATCATCCGGTCCTTCCCTCACTACCTCTTCGGTATGCGGTGAGGAACCTTCCTCCATGGCGCTTGACTATGCATCACTTACTCTGCGGGCTGGATCTCCAGCACCACAACCAACTCCCTCAGACTCTACGGAGTCTGTCCAAATCCTCATCACAGCGATTGAAGATGCAGTCGCTACATTCAAAGATTTCGCTAGCAACGACTATTGCGTGAAGTGCCTCCAACACTTCCCCGTACTTATGGATGATGACCTCAATCATCTCCATGAGTATTTTTCTACAAAGGTTAAGGAAATTTCGCCCTCCCTCACCCCCTTCCTCTCCCCAGCTCTGAGTGCTCCTGCGCCCGCAGTTGAAGCACCTGCTCCTCATGTTGTCCCGCAGAATGCACAGCCTTCCACTGACAAATCAACACATGTGAAGAAGAAGGTTCATCTAGAACCTTCTAATGACGTCAATCCTTTGGCAACGGCCCCACTGGTTATGCAGGTGGATGAGCCAGCCGAACCTACACCAGCACTGGGCAAGGCGCCCACCAAACCCTTGCCCATCCCTAGATCAAAGCGAGCACCTCCTCCTGTGAGTGCTCCCCCTGTCTCCATTGCCGCCCAGCCAGCACCTCGCAACTCGAAGCGCCGACAAGGCAAACACACTATGCACGGCGCTTCATGCCGTGGCATCATCCTCACACCACCAAAGGACTCCAAGGTTACTGCGGCGTCTTTCACACCCGAGGTCATCAATGGCCTCAATAAAGTCCTCAAGAGCGATATCAAGTCTGATATCATTCTCACTCATGCCTCGGTCGAAGGCAACAGCATCTGTATTGCTGCCTCCCATGTCCCCTTCTCCGCCGAAGTCTCTTTCATGCTCAAGCATGTTTGGCGTATCTTCCCTAGCCCGAACGCCCCCATCGCGGCTACCCCCATCACGTCCACATCTTATCTCAAGATTGTGGACATCCCTCATGTGCCCGCTTCACCCAAGGAGTGGGCGCTCAAACAGTCCGATTTACTAAGGCGCTTCAAACATCCCCGGTTGGCACTTTGCTAGCCAAACTGATCAAACACAAGCCGCGCTTCATGCGCGCTTCACCCCATTCAGACTCATGCTGGGCATGGGTTGACATCCATGACTCCGTTTCGGGTGCAAATGCTCGGAACTTTATCTCCAAAGTTGTTGTCGCCTCTGGTGTCAACTGCCACATCCAGGGCGCTCGCCCTCATTCCGGCTCCATTCAATGCGCTCGATGTCAGTGCTGGGGCCACCATCAAGAACAGTGTCACGCCAAGTGCCCATGCTGTCCTCTCTGCGGTGGGCCACACTCGTCGGCCAACCACTCTACAAGCGTCAAGATCGACAAGGTCGAGGCACGTCACTGCGTGAATTGTACTGCGGCCAAGCGCCCTGCAGACAAATGCGCCCATGCCTCTACAGACATGAAGGCTTGTCCATTCTGGCAACACAGGTTTGATTGTGCCTGGCTTAAGTGCCAGTTTCCTGCACGTTGGACTTCGGAGTACAAGGCTGCTATTGCCGGGTTGGATTAGTAGGCTTGAAGGAGAAGGGAAAGGTATGAAGGTGAACCAGGAGGGAGTTGGTAGTGGAGATGCGCAAAATCTTTTCTGGGGGCAAATATAACACCTTTTTAGGTAGTCCCCTCAACATTCCAAGTTCGTATCTGGTATGTTCTAATTCGCTGTGGGATTACATATGCCCGTGTGTTCCGGTGCTTAAGTAGGTTGTTTGACTGTGGGTACTCCCGGGGCTGCTTACTATAAGTATTACTATTTTAGTTTCATCTGTAGGAGTTGATGTTTCTTTTTTCTTTCTCTTCGAGCACTTGACCTAGTCACGCGGATACGATTTCTTTTTTTTTTTTTTTTTTTTTGTTTAAATCAGAATTTATATGGCAGTGCCCATACGCAGACCACTGCTTCATGGGGTCGAAGACCCCGTTCCGCTTAAATAAGTACAAAGCCCCAAGCAACAAAAGAAAGAGAAGAGATAAGAGACAAAAAAGTTCCGTTCGTATACAAGTATGTTACTACTGAGAGATAAAATAGAGACCAGTGAATGTAAAGAAATTCATCCTTCCAACCTCTCTCCGTTTCATGATAGAAGATGGGTCCAGTGATAGGACGCATACCTTTTCTTTTTCTCACATCATTATTGATTTCACGTGAATGATAGACTTTCTCCCTGTATTTTGTCCAATCTCGGTTTCTTAAGCGTGGTTCCGTTAATGGAGCAAACAAAAACGCTTGAGGATTATCGCATAGAAAGAGTATCAGACCATCAACTGTCTCGATACCCCCTTCGAAATGATTTGACCGCCGTACGTACCACGGACACTCATTTAAAATGTGATCCCTCATCTGAGGCGTGTTCCTACACCCGTGACAGCCCGAAGGCTCCACTTTCTTCAAGAACCGTTGCTGGTACTTGTTGATTGGGGCATGTTTGGTGGCGGCACGCACGAAGCATGTGCACAACTTGGGATCATCTGCGATGGTGACTCCGCCATATGAGTGAAGCCACGGGCCGAGATTGAGATGGCTGGGAAGCAAAGCGACTCTTGTTTCCTTGTCTGTGGATATGTACAGGGTTAAGAAGTTATTACCACTGTAGCATTCTTTGTCACTCGGCTCCATGAAACTGATTCTCCAGTAGTCGACTGCGTCGTGTGTAATGAGTTGACACCGTCATTCAAATGTAAGGGACTCAGGGAATGTGACTGGTCGGTGATTGACCGCTTCCCTAGCGTCTGTGAATGGCGCTTTGAAATTGCATATTATGCAAAAGTCATATTCGTGATGCATCGATCGAATGCCTGGCTTCGGAACCCTATAACTTCTATGTCAAGGTCCGGGAAAGCATCGAAGATGTCCTCAAATGCCGTGGCAACAGCAATAGAAAGGCTGTTGCCAACAGGCTTGTTGGAGAGCTCGGCATGTGAACGGATTGTGCCGGGAGAAGTCGTGTAAAGAGATCTTGTTGATGGATCTGTCTTTTTGCTTGAGCTTGTAAGCTTTGATGAGCGCCAATAAGGCCGCCCATGCATCGCGTTTGTAGATGTCACCCGCCTTCCGGCAGGCATCACCCGATGTGAGATTGGTTTTCCACCGCAAGATATAATACCCCGATTGTGAATGTTTCGACCAAGGATGGATCCGGAATCTCTTCCGGTATATTCCACCTTTATGAGATGTATTGTGTCTCCATCCCCTGGAATCTGACCCTCAATTGTTTCATGATAGTCCTTGACAACCTTCTTGTTGCCTTTAGGAACTGACACGTACTTGATGCGATCCTGATATCTGTCAACCATGCGGTGACCAGGCTTCGCGCTAATGTGCAAAGGATGAAATGTTTCCTTTACTTGCTCCAAGTTTTTGACATTGACCGTAGACGTGAGCTTTGGTCTGTTCATCCTCTGTTGGCTGTACTCGACACTATTTCTGTGGAGCTGCGAGCCTTTGGCATTTTTCCGATCAAGCAGGCAAGGATCGGATGATTATAATGAAGTGTTGAGATCCTGGCTACAGATCGATCAAACAACTTCTTTAGGATGAAATGCATGGGCATGAGTCCTGCTAGAGTGAGGACTCCACCCGTTGGTGACGTCTTGAAGGCTCCTGTAATCCAGAGCGCTCCTAGTCTGTGCATTTTGTTTAGCAGTAAGATGTTCCTGCGAAAACCTGGAAGTCCTGGGTGGTACCAACAGCGTAGACCATAGGTCGCTACCGGTTGAACACACGATACATATAAAGTGCATTTCTGCTTGGGCGTAAGCCCGCGCGCCGAATTTCCAAGAATTCTCATGCACTTGACAGTGGAGAGAGACTTGGTTGCATAGTGTTTGACATGTTCGTAGAACATTAGATTGCGATCATAGAAGATGCCGAGGTATCTCCATACTTTCTTGGGGATGAGGGGGGTGGCTCCTGTGTGTGGAGCAAATCCGAGGTCGATTTTGGGGTTAGGCTTCTTGGCCTTGCTCGCAAAGTTGAATAACTCTGTCTTGGTATGCTCCATAGTTAACCCAAACTCTGTAAAGAGGTCAGTTATGAAGCAGTACGATTCTTTTAGACTATTATGAGTCCATTTGTAACTAGTGTCTGTAGCGATAAGAACACCATCGTCTACAAATGAGAGAAAAGAAGAAATAGGAGAGTACAAGACAAGCTGTCGATCTTCACTATGTACCCATTTGTCCAAGATATGAAACAAGGGAGCTATATACAGAGCAGATAAAATGGGAGAAAGTGCACTACCCTGTCCTACCCAACATCACAAGGGAAATAGTCCGATTTGTCGTTGTTGATTTTATATTGTGTTTTTCGATTCACTAGATAGTCAGAAAAGAAGGAAACTAATTTAGAGTTGAAACCAAAATCTCGAGAACTTTTACAAGTACACTATGATTCAATGAGGGAAAAATTGCGCGATGTCAAAAGCCAACACTGACGTTTCTTGTTTGCGACTCCACCCAGCTCTAACATGGTGAGCTAGCGCAGCAGCCGCATCTTCTGTAGACCTCTGACAGATCCCCCCAGTTTGACACGAGTGGACGACTTCCTGTTCGAGGCTCTCAAATTGCAAGCGATTGGCAATCATCTTCTCAATGAGTTTGCCAAGGGTGTTAAGAAGGACAATGGGCTGGAATGATTTGGCCTTGTCATAAGACGGTTTGCTCGGCTTTGGGATGACAACCGATGTCGAGTTTTTGAAATGTTGTGGCCAATGTGCTTGTTCTATGCTGGCATTGGCGATAGTGACGAAGAGCTTGATGCTTTTTGGAGAACTCTTCGTGATGTGTTTGAGAACAAACCACGATATGTGGTCAGGTCCCGGTGCAGTGTTCTTTGCACATTTGGCTAACGCCTGGCAAAGTTCTTGTTGGGAGAATGAAGCCCATTCTCTCTCTTCTCTCTTTTCAACTTCCCGGAACATGCGCTCCAAGTTTGTTGGTCGGTTGTTGGCTGAGTTGTATGCGTTGTGTAGTGTGTTGAACAGATGTTCTTTATCTACACATGTTTTTCCTTGGTCATCCAGTAGTGATTCTGTCGCCGGCATCTTTCTCTCCCTTGCCCAAGGCATGAGATCCCACGGTCTCCCTTTGAGGGATGCAATGTCGTGGATTTTCTTTTCGAAGCAATCCTTCTTCGCTTGTTTAATAATGCGTCGAAAGTCGCTCCATCGTTTCATGTCCTTTCTACCCTTCAGATCAAGGTTGTTGCATATGTTGTTGAATGCTCGGGAGCATTCCTTATTCCACCAACTCTTTCCTTTGCCAGTCACTTTGACTTCCTCCATCCAATGTGACCACGTCTCTTCAAATATCTGAGACACCTCCTCTACTACCTGTTTCAGTTTGTCTCTCAAATTTATGCTTTCGCACCTCTCAGCTAAGCTCTCCAAGCATTCACCGATCTCCTTCTCATACTCCTCCTCGTTTTCTGGGTCGAGTTTGGTTACATAATATACTACATCGTCTTTTGAAAAGGGAATGGTAATTTGAATAGGAAAGTGATCCGATGCCAAGCGTTCTGCATCATTTTCACATACATGTAGTTTAAATAAATCCGAAAGTGAAACATTTTCAGAAGTAAAAACCAGATCGATAATACTAGGAGGAATTATTGTATCCATATTATCGTTTCCAAGGCTGGGTGGGGGTGGAGTATTACTATGCTTGGTGTGGGGAGCACGTGTGGGTTTTCCCGGGTTGTCCGGTATGGAGTATTCCAGGCCCATATCACTCATAACGCCCTTGAGGCGATCTCCCCATATAGTAGGATCGAGATGTACAGCATTCTCGTTCCATGTTTGATTATGTATATTAAAGTCCCCCGCGCATACATCTACTAAGGGGATTCGTTCGCCCAGTCCTTCAAGCGCATCAATGGCATCATGTGTTCTGCCATCATTGTACACGTTCATGATGTCCACCGGTTTTAGGTGGGCACCCTGTTTGATATAGAGCGTAACAATTGATATGTCACGATGCTTGATAATGTCAGTGCACATTTTTGGGTTAAATATTCCGAGGCGCTTGTTAGTATATGTGAGTACCCGTGGGCACTCATCAATTGGTTCACACATATTCTTCGTAGCATTGAATGCCGAAGTATGCGGAATCCATGATTCGCTTAGAGGTGGGCCATAAGCCGTATCCCCTTCCTTGTTCCGAGTGGAAGGCTGCTTGCGCACTCCTTTCCAACCCGGTTCTTGAAACAATATAATATCATAATTATTAACATATTTCCCCAATGCCGTATTAGTGGTTTCCCAACTACGCCCGACATTGAAGCTTAAAATATGGAGAGATTTAAAAGAAAATTGTCCTTTGGTCGTACAATTCATTGAGAATCGTTGATTTCGTGAATTTCAGATGCTGGCATTGCCAAAGCCTGTGTGATGTTTGCCTTGCAGCGGGCCCTCCTTTCAGCCTCTGCTTCTCTGTCAGCAACAGCATGGTGATCATGCCATGTGCGATCATTCTGGTGCCTCTTGTAGACACATTTGGATGAATCAGCCATGTGTTCACCTTTATAGTTGCTCGCATGCAACATATTTGTCTCCCTGCTTCTTGCGGATTTCTCCACAGCAGGTGCTGAACCCTTCATGATTCTCGGTCATGTGACCTTGTCCACACCTCGCACATCGCTGGTGATTGATGCGACACCTACTGGTGCCGTGACTCCATGCCCAACATTTCTGGCATTGAGGGACAAATTCCCTCTGTCTTGCGTACTCCACTCTGATAAACTTCCCACCAATGTGGTAAGCTTTGTTCACAATTTCCTTGGTGCGGATCCCATTCTTAGAATCCCACACATCCACAAATACGACTGCAATGTCATTGGATCCTTTGGATTTGACAACCGACAGCCGCTTGACACATTCCAAACCACGGAACTGGTCAACTCCTTCCATCATTTCCATTACTTGGTCGCCAGTGAGGATGTCCTCAGGGCGCCGGTTATACTTGTTTGTATAATAGTTGAAGCCCTTCATTATAAGATGGGCAACAGATTGGGGTGCGAACGGGTCTTCCCCTTCAGGAACGTCCTTTTTGAGTGCTTTAAAGAGACACTCTTTTACCTGATCGAATTCCGGTTGCGTCAGAACTCGGTTTAAATTAAAATGAATGACACTTTTGAGAAGTCGTCCAGTTTGCACACGGATCTGAGATCTCGCATATGTGAGATGAACGTTCATTTCGTTCACCACTTTGCCCATATCACTGAACATCTCCGGCTGGACAATGTCAGAAAAGCTAAATTGGGCGGCTTTTCGGTTTAAGCCACCCGGAATACCCTGTTTGGCTTTTTCAGCCATCACTGCCTTTCGCCCTTTAGGCTGCGGTCTTTGGGCGCCTTGGTTTTGGATGGACGCCCATTCTTTAGCTTCCTGGAGAGTCATCTCTGGGAAGGTCTGTTTCATGTTTAGGACAGCTTGAATGCTGTCGGGTGTGAGTTTAGAGGACGAGGTCTGAGAGACACTCGGTCCTGCATTGGCAGCTTGGGCATATGAAGCCCGTAGAGTTGGAGAATTCTTTCCCTTACCTTTGTTTGGATGGGAGTGGAAAGGAACAGGTGGGGGCGCACGTTTGCCCTGTTTTGCTGTAATAGGTGCCGCCCCTTTACCACCCTGGGGTTGGGCACCTTTACCATTCAAAGATGGGTTATGCGGGGCGTTACTCCCACTAGCATCTAAGGTCGCACCAGCAGCCATTACTGCACTGGTGGTTGGGGCGTTACTCCCAATCGCGTCTCTTCCCATATCATGCCGGCAGGGACTGGACTCGGGAAAGCGGGGCATTACTCCTGTTAGCATCTTGTTTTGGCCAGAGGATATGATGTCACTCTGTCCCTTCGCACTGGCCTGTGTGGCGCGATGCGGGGCCGAGGCCTGGGAGGCTCTCGGGGCTGGTTTAGGTAAAGGTTTGGGTACTCTACTTACCTTGATTGGGGTGACGATTTTCAGACCTTCTCCTCGTGTCATCGCCTTGCCCTTGTCTTTCTTGGTGCCCAAATCGGTTTGAGCATCCACTTCCATCGCATTTTTGTTCGCGTTCTTCTTTGGCATGACCTTGTCTCTTACCATGGTCATGGTTGATCGTCCTTCTACTGGGATTGTCGCCCAGTCCAATACCATAAACTTTCCTATAAAGTTTTTGCCAAATTTGGCAATAACCTCTGGGTTAGTCATCATATGCGGGGAACACTTACCGTAGATGTTCCCGAGTTCGTTGAACAGTTGACGCACTTTGTCTTCCTGTTCATCTGTGATCTCCCACTGCTCGTCTATCAGTGCCGGGGAGCTCTCCCTCATCTCTTCATCGACAATGCTTCCCATCGCCTCCTTGCCTTGTTCGATCTGAGCCTCAAACTGAGCCTCTGTGATAGGCTCTTCCACTTGGAACGGGTCAGTGCTGATCGCTTCCATGTGTTCCCGATACAATTTCTTTTGCCTCCTTTGTATAGAATGACTCCACGTATATCCTTTGAGGCCAGGAGAGGATGCCCAGGTGATGTCAGAGGGCGGGGAACACGTCATGGCACCCTTTGAAGTAGTACTGAAATATACTATATTGATAAAAAAAAAAAAAAAAAAACTAAAATATTCTGTCCTGAGCGCGTTCGTCTGTCCTCCATAGAGTCCATGTTTGGTGGCGGCTCGCTGTCATCGCGTGAATGGACTGTGAGTCCAGGGTGCATTCCTATACTCCCTGAAGAGCATGTGTGGTGGCATTTCACTTGTAGTGTAAACTCCTGAAAAACCTGTTTGCCAAAGGGTAATGGCATTTCGTGTAGTTTTTTGCCTCGTATAGTGGTACAAGCAGATTGAGGAAAGGATAACGATTGCTCAGTAAACGTCTAGCGTTTTCCATTGCAATAAGCTGTTGGGCAACTGGTTGTAATGCAGATCCAGCTGAAAAAGCAGCTGGTGTAGCCCATGATTTGTTGAAGCTCGTATTTTGATATCGAACCTCTGGAAAGTCCGTGACGATAGCTTCAAAGGCTAAGGACACAGCTATAGACAGCTGCAATCCAAGCGGTTTGGAATTTGTTGACATCAATTTCTTGACAATCAATTGAGACATTGTATAAAGGACGACTTTGTGAATAGGCCATCCCTTTTGTAACTTTTTAAGAGCTTTAATCAATGCCAGAAAAGTGGACATCCGACGATTGTTTCTCTATAGCCCACTTCCAGCGGCCCTCGTTTATAAGAAATCGCTTGTCCTTGAACAGTGAGACTAGCGTACATGCGATGGCTTTGTTCTGGTAATGGTGTATCTGGATCGAACTTGTGTTTGACACAGCTGTGACAAGTGCAAGGGTTCTGGTTCCCTGATAGGTGCAGAATTGAGACTATCATGATATTCTTTGCGTTCCTTGTGCAGTTTAGGCATGGATACAAATTTGATCTTGTCTGGGAAATGATCTACTAATCGATATCCCGGTTTGATGTGTTTGGAGAGGGGGTCAAAGATCTCTGAGGAAGGGTTGTCAATCACCATGTTGAGGGGAGACTTGATGACTTTACGGATTGCTTTGGTTTTTTGTTCCAAAGCGTTTGGGTGTAGGGCTGAGCCCTTGGCTTGTCTCCGTTCTAATAGCGAAAGAACGGGGTGGTGCAGGTGAAGCATATTGATGTGAATAAATGATCTCTCAACTAGCTTCTTGAGTGTAAGTTGGAGGGGCATGAGACCAGCCACGGCCGACATGGCCCCCATAGGGGAGGTTCTGAATGCGCCAGTAATCCAGCACGCTCCTTGATTGTGTGTGAGACGAAGCATGTTGATGTTGGATTTGGAACACCTCGTCCCAGTTTTGTACCAACAACGAAGACCAAAAGTCGCTATTGGTTGTATGCACGAAATATATAGGAGATGTTTCTGTTTTGGTGTAAGTCTCCTGTTTGAATTTCCAAGCATTTTCATACATTTTCATACAGCGGACTGCAGAAATTGACTTGGTAGAGTAAAACTTTACATGATCGCGAAAAGTCAGGTTGCGATCAAACATGATGCCAAGATATCTCCACACACTTTTGGGGATGCATGGAGATTCACGAGTGAAAGGGGCCATTCCCAAGTCAATGCTAGGGTTTGGCGAATTTTTTCCGTGGGTGGAGTCCACAAAGTTAAACAGTTCTGTCTTTGAGTGTTATGGTTTCACCGGTTATGGTCACCTGCTCTGGCTCTTTTGTTTTTCCGCATTCTCACGCCTGTCCATTATACTTTTCTTTCACCTTTCCGTTCTAGTATCTTTTGTCTCACTGTTACTCCACTCCCATATGCTTTACTCCATGTCCATACGTTCTTGCTCCACTTACTCACTATCCGAGTATTATGACTCAGTCCTGTTCTATACTTAGTTACCTTGGGTAGTTGCCTCTACGTATATAAACCCTGTAGGTATGCTGTATTCCTTACGCTTTACCAATCGTATCCTTCCCTTACTCTTCTCTCTTATCGCCCTCAAGTCTTTGTCACTTGTCTGCAACCTGAGTCTTTATAAGATTAAGGTCGTAACATTTGGTAAAGCGTCTACACCTCACCTTGCAGACAGCAGCCTAGTAGCTTGCTGTAGTGGTAGTGCATACGGCAGATCTACCAATCGAACGACGTAATTTTTTCACGTCGAGGCTTTTACAAGCGTAGTCACAGGGCACGAGTTTATGCCAAGTAGCAGCCGACAAGGAAAGAAACGACTTGTCGAAGAAGAATTAGCCGCATATCACGATGGATTGTTGCGAGAGATCGAGTTACCGAGTAGCCGACATCGAGACCGGAATCAGCACCACAATCAGACATCGACGAGGAAGTAGATCAATAGCGGACAGTTTTGCGGATATACACATCGACAACGAAGACCAATCAGAGACAAAGGAACCATCAGACATGTCGACCACAGAGAATACCAAGTCAATTATCCCCGATCCCGTTGGTTCGAGGGAAGCAGAGAGAGATTTGAGGACTGGTGGAGGAGCATTCAGCTGTTCATAAAGTTTAACGATCACCGACAATGATAGGATGATCATAGCGGCCATATCCAGGATGAGAGGAGGAGCCGGAAGTTTTTCAGCACTCGTAGCGGACAAAGTCACCAACCCAGACGTAACATTTACGTGGAAGCAATTCGAGAAGCAGGAAGGAGTTGTTTATCGATGGAATGGACAAGGAGAAGAGCGAGATAGCTATCGAGACTATGACCCAAGGAAGGAAACCCATCGTGGATTCTTAGTCGAATTTACCTTGATGATGAACAAAGCGGGAACGGACGATCAACACGCCATCTTCTTGCTGAAGAAGAACGTCAAAAAGGAAACCATTCGCACCATTCTATCATTCCCACCCGACAAAGTCCCCACCACATTCAACGGATGGCTCGAAGTCATAAAGCAGTAGGAATGGGAACAGAACGATGAGTTTGTTCGACAAACACACGACAGGAGTCACTATGGAGGAATGGTCAACCCATGGAAGTAGGAAGGTTCGAATCTGCTAGAGTCCAAACCCCGAATAATCAGAGGAAGTGTTTCAACTGTGGAAAGTTCGGACATTTTGCTAGAGAATGCAGGCAGCCAAAGAAGACTGTAACGTGTTACAATTGTAACAAAACAGGGCATATTGCCAGGAATTGTAGGGCACTGAAGAGAGCTAGGACTAGGAAAACGACCGAGGATAGTCCACAGGATGAAGAAGATGCCACCAAGAAGCAGGATTTTGCCGAAGGGTCCGATTGAGCGCGAAATCTCGACCCATAAATCGTAGAGTCTCTCCCCATGTAACAACAAATTCGAAATCCAAGTATGTTATTCCTTTCAAGAGAGACTCAACGCGCGAAATTCTGCTGGATGCAACCATCAAAACCAAGAACGGAAACAAAACGGTCAAGGCCCTTATCGACTCGGGAGCACATATGACGATGATAGCAACGGAGTGGCAGAGAAGAGAAATTGAAGAAGGTCAAACGACAACAACCCATTCGCATGAGAAATGCAGATGGAACACCAAATCGGACAGGGATATTAACGGAGGACGCCAAAATCCAGATGGATCTAGGAGGACATAAGGAGGAAATCAAGGCACTGGTATCGGACATTTCGAGCGCGGATATTTTTCTTGGATATGACTGGTTAATTCAACATAACCCGGAGATCGACTGGATAAACCAAGAAGTCAGATTTACACGATGCCCCAGTACATGCACTACACCACACCAAACGATTCCTTTTTCTCGACGGCTAACCACTGATGTGGACAGCGCTACGGAAGAAAAAGAATCAGATCCCACCAACCCCGAAGATTACCTGATTACATTCGACCATTTACGCACTTGTTTAACAAACGGAATTTTGAGCAATTACCAGCTCGAACGGAATGGGATCATGAGATCAATCTAACGGAGATGCACCAAAGGAGATATCATCGAAGGTTTATAACATGACGCCAAAGGAAAGGGAGGAACTGATAAGTTCTTAGACGAGAACCTAGCATCGAAACGAATTCGACCATCCAAATCACCATACGCTGCCCCTTGTTTCTTCGTACCAAAGAAAGACGGATCGCTCCGACTATGCCAGGACTACAGGAAACTCAACGAACATTCGATCAAGGACAAAACGCCATTACCGCTCATAAGCGAAGTACTCGACCAACTGCGAGATGCGAAATACTTCAATAAACTGGACATTATCTGGGGTTACAACAATGTCAGGATCAGAGAAGGAGATGAATGGAAAGCAGCGTTTATCACCAATCGTGGATTATTCGAACCTACCGTCATGTTTTTTGGAATGAGTAACTCCCCGGCGACCTTTTCTTGTATGATGGCAACCATATTCCGAAATGAAAATGACAGAAGGTGCACTGGTCAACTATATGGACGACTTCGCGATTCCAGGACGTACCAAAGAGGAACTACGTAACGGACTATACGTTTCCTGAAAATCGCCGACAAACATAGTCTATTCTTCAAACGATCGAAATGCGAATTCGACGCCACGGAAATCGCCTTGTTAGGACGGTTGTAGGAAATGGAAAAGCTACTATGGAAAAGGAGAAGGTCAGCCATAAAGGAATGGAAAACGCCACGAACAATTAAGGAGGTGGAGAGTTTCTTGGGATTCGCGAACTTTTACAGACGCTTCATACAAAACTTCAGCATCATCGCAGCTCCGCTTAATCAGTTGAAGGGAGGAAAAAGAGTGGAAATGGGAAGAAGCACAACAACAGGCATTCGACAGCGTCAAAGATTCCATCACCAGCGAACCAGTATTGGCATTACCAAGACTATGGAAAGTTTAGACTGGAGATGGACATCAAACTATGGAACGGGAGCAGTCCTATCACAGGAAGGAAAGAAAATGGCATCCGATTGCATTCATGTCCAAAACGTTGACTGAAGCAGAATGAAACTACGAAATCTACGACAAGGAGTTATTGGCTATAGTCAAGGCACTGAAATTATGGAGACAGTACCTGTTGGATGTGAAGGAACAGTTCGAAATCTGGACGGACCACGAGAACTTGAAACACTTCAGAGACCCACAAAAACTGAATGCTCGACAAGCAAGATGGTACCTTATGCTGCAAGAATACGATTTCACACTACGACACATACCCGGAAAATCCAACACCAAAGCCGACATCCTCTCCCACATAGTCAAACCAGATACAAGCCGAGACAACAGGAACATGGAAATGTTCAAAGGAAAGGAGTTTGTACGGAAGAATCGTTGAAGAAACGCCAGTATATGAAGCCCGTTCTACGATTCGACGATTCGAGATATCACCCGACCAACAGATCCTGGAAGTTATCAGAAAGTCGAGGAGGAGGGAAACCATGGTACTGCAGGAATTGGCGAAACAACCGGAGAAAGTGTGGGAGAAAGAAGGGATAATTTACCGACAAGGACGGATCTATGTGCCGGATGAAAGGAACTTGCGAGATCAAATCCTACACGATCACACTATTCCCCCGACGTCGGACACCCTGGACAACATCGGATGCTAGAACTGTTGAAGCGGACGTTCTGGTGGCCCACGATCAAGACGGACGTCAGGAGATATGTCAGAGGATGTGACATGTGTCAAAAGAACAAGATCATTCGCAGACCCGAACCAATCACGCTGAACCCATTACCAATCCCAGAAGGCCCTTGGCAGGAAATCTCTATTGACATGATCGGACCTTTGCCTAAGTCCGAAGACAAGGATGCTATTGTTGTTATCGTCGACCGGTTCTCAAAGATGATCCACCTTGCCCACCATACGACTCTCACGTCAATCGAATTAGCGCATCTATACAAATCGGAGATTTGGAGGCTCCATGGAATTCCCGAAGAATCATCAGTGACAGAGGACTGCAGTTCGCATCTAAATTCATGAAGGAGCTATGCACATCATTGGGGATAGAAAGGAACCTATCAAGTATCATCCTCAGACGGATGGACAGACGGAACGCATCAACCAAGAAGTCGAAATGTATTTGCGGAATTTCATCAGCTATCGACAGAACGATTGGACGAAATGGCTACCTACGGCGGAGTTCCATTACAACGATAAAGTCCACTCTGCCACGAAGAACACACCGTTCTTTTTGAATCACGGATTCCATCCATGGAAAGGGAATCACAGTCTACCTACGTTCAACCCAGCGGCAGCGGATTTCTCATCGGAGTTAGAGAAAGCCCGAGAAGAAGCTAAAGCGGCAATGGAAGAGAACAATGATCTTATGCGAAACCGAGGAAACCACGGAAATACCTCTAAAGTGTTCTCACCCGGAGAGAAGGTCTGGCTAGAAGCAGTTAACATTCATTCCAACCGACCATCACGGAAACTTGACAACAAACGCTATGGACCTTTCGAGATCGTCGAAGCTGTCGGAGATCGGTCATACAAGCTTCGCTTACCTGAGTCCTGGGCAATCCACAACGTATTCCACGTTTCATTGCTCACACGATGTCACGAACCCGAGTTTGACAGCCAACACCACCCTACCCCACCGCCACCTGATATCATAAACGAAGAAGAAGAGTACGAAATCGAAGAGATCCGAGGACATAGGAAGCGAGGAAGAGGAACCCAGTATTTGGTACATTGGAAAGGTTACGGAAACGAAGAAGACACATGGTTACCAAGATCAGCCTTGGAGAATGCCAAAGACATCCTAGACGAGTACGAGAAACAGGTCGTAGGATATAAAACCCAGTGAAAGCACTCCAATCGGTATCCAACAATCGTCAATGTCCTTCCTCGCCAATTCCCCAACCCTCTCAGCTGTCGGTGGTAACACCAACATCTACGACGCCCAAGCCCTCTTTGGAGGCCAACACCTGGTGCACGCCCATCAGGATACGTCAGACTATCTTCTTTTCCAATCACACGTCCAAACACCGCTCATCATGAACCCACCCAAAGAGCCATGCCTATGACAGATGAAGAAAAGAAGGAGCTAATTTTGAAGTTAAAGAAGGAGAAGCGGATGATCAAGATGTTGAAAGATGTGGTAGAAATGGCGGAGTTAACAAACTCCGGTCTGTTGGAGCAATTAGAAGGAGATAGGACCGGATGGAACGCGGGATGGTAGATAGCAGATTTGGAACATCTGCCTAAAAGAGGAGATGGAGAATATTAGATAAACCGAAACTTTTCCTTGTCTCTTTCTCTCAGAACACCTCGCATCCCTACCAACAAACATGTCTAACACTCCCCCTTTCACCAACACCCTTGCCTATGACACCGAGATTCACACCACATTCAACAACAACCTACGCTCCGTTGAACAACAAAGAGAAACCATCCTCATTATCTTGACCAATTTGGCTCACATTCGTAACCTAGGAGGCACTCTTAGTACCGTTGCCACCAACACGTCAACGGTCTTAGTATCTGTCCAACCGCTATTCAACAAAATCGTCAAAGACACGAACATCCAAAGCCAATTGGACAGGTTGGTTGATGACGCCAGAGAACTATCCCTCACCCGTATCGAACTCAAAGCCCATGACATTTCTATCAAACTCGCCTATCTACTACGTGCCATGCCAGAGGTTGGATCTGAGGAAAAGATCAACTATGCCCGCACAGTTCTCAAGGCTTACTTAGGTGACGACGCCGACGTCCCTACCCGTCCCAATTCGCCTACATCCCTCCCATTCGAATCAAAAGCCCTTCTCCATTTCCCCCCTTTCGAAAACGACCTCCGATCGAAAGCCAACTTTAATGTCGAAGCTCTACGACTCAAAACCTTCTTAAGGCAATATGAACCATCTGTCGAACCCATCCCATTTGTTCCCCCTGGAGGATACACTACACTCATCGAAGGAGGAGAGAACGATGAAACCTTCTGGAAGGAAGTTGTTTACACGCTCTTTGACAATCTGCCGTCGAAGAAAGTTACGCAGGAGATAGCTATTTTGTAGCCCAAGTCGGAATGCCCAACGCTCCACACTTCATTGGCGCGTCGATTTCGATAATCATATCATCGGATCGAAGAAGAAAGCGATACTCGCACTTCTCCACACCCTCAAGCACTAAATTTTCGTGTGGTCACGAAACCTAAACGGAGGGTATTGTTATGGTTTCACCGGTTATGGTCACCTGCTCCGGCTCTTTTGTTTTTCCGCTTCTCATGCCTGTCCGTTATACTTTTCTTTCATCTTTCCTTTCTAGTATCTTTTGTCTCACTGTTACTCCACTCCCATATGCTTTACTCCACGTCCATACGTTCTTGCTCCACTTACTCCACTACCCGAGTATTATGACTCAGTCCTGTTCTATACTTAGTTACCTTGGGTAGTTGCCTCTACGTATATAAACCCTGTAGGTACTGCTGTATTCCTTACGCTTTACCAATCGTATCCTTCCCTTACTCTTCTCTCTTATCACCCTCAAGTCTTTGTCACTTGTCTGCAACCTGAGTCTTTATAAGATTAAGGTCGTAACATTGAGTGTTCCATAACAAGGCTGAAATTCTTGAAGATGGATGTTATTTGGGCATACACCTCTTTTAGAGAGTCATGTGTGTCGATTCTACAATCTCCTGAAGCAACAAGAAGTCCATCATCTACAAAGGAAAGAAAAGCAGTCAAAGGAAAATGAATATGGTCCTCCTCGTCCCTAACCCATTTGTCCAGTAAATGAAAACATGGCGCTATATACAAAGCAGAGAGAATAGGAGATAATGCGCTACCTTGTCTGACACCTACATTACTATTGAATAATAGAGAGGTGACATTGTCAATTGAATATTGTGTTTTTCTACCTACTAGATAATTGGAAAAAAAGGAAACTACGCTATTCGAAAATCCAAAATGTTTAAAAATTTTAGAAAGGACGTTATGATTTAAAGAAGGAAAGAATTGTGCTATATCAAAAGCCAAGACTGATGTTACCTTTTTGTTGGCCCATGCTGCATGAACATGATATGTTAATGCGACTGCTGCATCCTCTACTGATCTCTGGAGAATACCCTCCATCTGACAAGGATGAATGACGCCGGCTTTGATACTCTCAAATTGAAGTCTTCGTGCAATCATTTTCTCAATGAGTTTCCCCATGGTGTTCAGTAAGACAATAGGCCTAAATGATTTGGCCTTGTCATAAGAGAGTTTACCAGGTTTCGGAATGATGACCAAAATTGACTGCTTGAAGTGTTGTGGCCAATAGCCTGTATCAAAACAGGCATTGGCTATGTTCATGACGAATTGACAGACTTTGTCATCTGTTGCAAATCACTTCCACAATCTCCAAGAGACATGGTCCGGTCCTGGTGCAGTGTTCTTTGCACAATTTTTGAGCGTGTCATAAAATTCCTGGACAGAAAACTTCGCCCATTCTCTCTCCTCGAATTCTGGTATTTCGTCATACATGCCACTTAAATCTATCCCTTCCCTATCATCAGCTGCATTGTAAGTCTCATGGAGGGTACTGAACAGTTTCTCATCACTGTTACATGAATTCCCTTCTTTGTCTAATATCGCCTCTACCGCCGGCATCTTTCTCTCTCTGGTCCATGGCATCAAATTCCATGGTCTTTTCCTATTATTAGCCATACTGTGAATTTGCTTGTCAAAGTACTGGCGCTTCGCTACATGTAGCGTCCGCTTCATTTTGCTATGCATTTCCCTATTTCAAGGTCCTCCTTTCCTCCCCATCTCCCAGTACACCTCATTGCACTCTCCGTTCTACCATTTCTTCCCATGACGGCTCGGTTTCCTTTCCTCTGAGTATTCCTCCCATGCCCTTTCAAACACAGTAGACACCCTCTCCATTGTTGCTTCTAGATCCCCTTCTGATCCAGCTGCATTCACTCTCATTCTTCCTAGTTCACCACAGATCTGCTCCACATAGTCGTCTTCCTCTTCCGACCACGCTTCAATTTTTCGCTTACATCTCATCTCTGGTTCGCTCCCCGAGATTGGCACTTCAATTTGCAAAGGCCAGTGATCCAACTCCCACCTCTCTCTATCATCTTCTTTCACTCTATAGTGAAATCCCTCCTGATTGATCAATCTAGCTGATGCTGCCACTAAATCTATAACTGATGCCCTTGAATTTTCATCATCTGGTATTCTTGTTGGCACACCTCTGTTGACAGGGTATACATATTGGACCTCTATGTCATTGAACACTTCTTGGAGTCGCATAAAGGGAGAAGAGGGCCTGATCTGATTATCTGCTCCATCATCCCATGTACGATCTTAGATGTTGAAATCTCCTGCACATATTGAAATCTGTGGCAAGGTCTCCATGATCCTCCTTAGTTCATGCACTGCCGCATGTGTTTCCCCATCATTATAGACATTGAGGATATTAAACTCGTGCAGAATTCCCCTATGAGGTTGGTGAATATGCATTGTGATTAATGACACATCACAATGCTTGAGAATGTCAGATCGGAGCTGTGGTTTGTACGCATCCACTCTTCTGTTGACATATGTGAGAACTCTTCGAGCTGCTCTAGATTCGTCCTCGTTATCAAATGCCTCAGTGAATAGGTGCCATGAATTGTGGAGTGGAGGTCCGAACACTGTATCTCCCTCTTTGTTTTTTGTGGACAGTTGTTTCCTCACTCCCTTCCACCCCGGCTCCTGGAACATAATAATGTCCACATACCCGGCACACTTGTTCAACACGGTAGAAGTGGTTTCCCAACTTTTGCACGCATTGAATGATACGATAGTTAATTTTTGTAATGACTGTGGTGCAGACTTTTTAGATCCACTAATAGTATTATTGCTTCTCTTTTCTGGTGTACTATTCATTCAGAACAGGACGGGATTTCGATGATGTGACCTTCTTCAAGGTTAGTCGCTTGTTGAATATTTGTGTGACACCTGTCACACTTCTCTTTTTCCATCTGCATATCCGCCGCACGCCTTTGTTCATGCCACAAAATGTTATTCTGGTGCCTCTTATATGTGTACTTTGATGAGTCGGCCATGTGGTTGTCTTTGCAATTAATGCATTTGACTTCGTGTTTACATTCACTATCCCAATCTTCCTTCTTCCTAGCAGCTCCACAACAAGTAGCGAAGCTGTTATGATTCTTGGTCATGTGAGGCTGACCACATTGGGCACATAGTTCATGACTAAGGCGACACTGGGATGTTCCATGATTCCATTTCCAGCATTTCTGACACTGGGGGACGAATTCTCTCTGCCATGCATATTCTACCCTAATAAGTTTACCGTGAATGTGATATACTTTATTAACTAAATCTTTGGTGTGAGATCTACTCTTTGAGTCCCACACATCAACAAAAGCCACTGCCATGTCATTTTATCCTCGAGATCTGATGACAGATGGCGTTTTAACACACTCTAGACCACAGAACTGATCTATAGACTGCATACTTTGTAAAACTTGCTCTCCAGTAAAAATGTCTTCTGGGCGCTTGTTATATCTACTGGTGTAATAATCGAATCCTTTGAAGATAAGATGTGTGACAGATTGTGGCGCAGAAGGAAGATGTTCATCCCCTTCAGGGACTTCTTTCTCCAGTGCCTTGAACAAAGATTCTTGAATCAACATGAACCCTTGTTTCGATGGGACTAAATTCAAATAAAAGTGAACTATGTTTTTAAATAGGTGGCCATTTTGAACCCTCATCTGCGACCTATTATATACGAGATGCCTGTTCATAGCATCCACTACTTTGCTCATATCCGAGAAATACTCTGGTTGGATGATGTGAGAATATCCAAATTGGGCAGACTTCCGATTGAGCCCACCCGTGATACCTTGAGCAGCTTTCTGAGCCGCCGCTCCTTTGTGCATTTGACGAGGTGGTGCCTCATCTGAACTTGGTGGTGTGTTGACAATGGGTGCCACATGTTTGAGAGCATCTTCAATAGACAACTCAGGACATTGTTTCTTAAGTTCAACTGCCCATCTGATGGTCTCGGCTGTGGCTGTGGGTGCTATGGCTGGCTGTTTAGCCACCTGTGCATATGACATGGGAGCATGCACCTGTACATTGCGCGAGCGCTTGGTGAGCACCTCAGCATGGGTATGGAGGGGAATGGGGGGAGGGATCCATTTGGCCTTTGCTGTGTCAGCAACCCCAGTCTTACCTTGGGGTGCCTTACTGCTCGGAGGCAGGTTCGATGGGTGTGACTCCCACTAGCATCTTTTTGTTGACCACAGGCAGCAGAAACTGCACTCGTGGATAGGGCATTGCTCCCACTCGCGTCTCTGCCCATAGCATGCTGGCCGTTACCAGACTCAGGCATACGGGGCATTACTCCCACTAGCATCTTCTTAGCATCTCCCCACATGGAATTTACGGGGAGTTTAACAGGGTCATAAGTAGAAATTGGCTTACCCTTTTGAGGAACACTGATCTTTGGAGCGTGTTGAGTGATGGGTTTAGGAACCTTGCTCACTTTAATGGGAGATGCAACTACCAGCGGGATGATAGTCGGATGTTGCTGGAGAGATGGGGTGGGGGGGACGACCACTTTGCCTTTGCCTTTTATCGCAGCCGGAATTCTTGGTGGCAATGGGTCCACTTCCATAGGAACCGTCGCCTCTTCTTCTTCTTCATCCTGAACTTTCTCACTGTTGACCACTTTGGCCGTTAACTTCACGACTGAAGCCAGACCTTCTCCATCCAACTTTACGTCTGCCCATTCCGACCTGAGAACCTTCCCCATGAAAAAGGTGATTTCTTTGGTGATAACCTCTGGGTTCGTGACTTTTTTTTTTTTTTTTTTGTAATCAGTGGCTTGTTAGGCCTTTTATTCCAGCGGTATAAGTACATGAACAACTACGTACAATGTGCTGAGAATACGGGTGCCATGACGCGTTACCAAAAGAAAGAGAAAGCATATCCATGCGACGAGGTCAAGCGCTCGAGGAGTGAGAGAAAAAATATCGTACGATCAAAAAAGAATACATTAGTATGCGATCCTGGAACAAGTCCAACAGTCAGATACAGACCATACCTAGTAACGTAGCACAGCGGCATGTAGCCCGCAGAACTCAGACATAAAAGAAAATAAAAGAGGATGTTGGTAGGCCGAGCCAGCGCTAACTCCCGAAACGTGCTTTGGACACATTACTCACTTCTTAGGGAACTGGTGCTTCAGCCATTCCCTGTCGAAATGGTTCTGCCAGAACAGACATGCAGTGTCCGTGGCAGAGTGGGCCTTCTTCGTCTTGCCTGCAGCCGTGCAGTTGATGCATGATCGAATAGCCAGATCGTGCTTGGAGTGGGCGCAGTAGTTTTGGTGGGCAGCTTCGGAATGAGGGAGCCTGCAGAGAGGACAGCATATGCCTTTGGACCGGCATACAGAAGCATGGTGGCCCCACCTCAAGCACTGAGTGCATAAGGCAGAACCGGAGCGCGGAGTGGCTCCACAGATTTGGCAGTTACGACTGCCAATGACAATCATCCTACCAATATAGAAATGGGCCGAAGTGCCCGATATGGAATCACAAATGTCGACCCAAGCAACACAAGTGTCGCTGTGAGCCGATGTCCACATGAAGTGAACAGCGTGCTTGATGGCGATGAAGAGTTCCTTGCCAACCAGTGAAATGGAAAGCGCATTGGTAAACGTGCTTCATTGAACAGTTTGCCAAACTTTCGGTTCGGTGGGAACCATGGGAATATCGATGACCTTCAAATATGATGTCGACGTAATGGGAGTGGATTGGATGGGCACAACACCCCCTACAGTGACGAGCCGCTGAATGTGTTTGAGAACACAGGCAGTCTCAGAGGAGTTAGGGACTCGGCTCGCAGCAATGAATATGCCGGTTCCAGAGTCTTCTGTATGTTCTAGAACAATGTCAGACTTGACATCATTCTTAAGGTGTTGATTGATTTCAGCTAACATAGCCGGGGAAATGTGGGCGGCCTTGATGGAAGATCTGGCCAGAGGAGTAAGCTGCACACTGCGGCATGAAGTGCCATGGCATGTGTGACAGGCCCTACGTTTCTTGCTCGGGGGCTTGGATGCAGGGGTAGTGGCAACTGTCACGGGAGTGATGGGAGCCTGAAGATGGGGCTGAGGTTGCTGCTGGGGGGGGTGTGCCGCAGTTGCCTTGACGTAGGTGTTGGGTCTAGATGGGGCCAAGGTGCCCTTTCCAGAAACTCGGAGTTTGGGTGGAGGAGGAGGGTCCTACTGTGCAGGCTTCGCCTTCTTCGATTTATGCGGGGTCAGATCCATGTCGGCCAATGGAGACCATGGCCGAGAGGTGGCTGTACCCAAGGGAGTAGGAGGGGGAGGGGTTGGTTCAAGTGCCGGTGGCAGGGGATCGACTATTCCGATGACCATAGCAAGTTGCTCACTAAAGGAGCCAATACCTGCGATAGAGGAGAACTTGTAGTCATCAAGATCACGTTGCTTGATGACATTGTGTGTGGCCTGCAATATGCAGTCAGAGAACTGGTCGTAAAGTGGATGTTGTGGTTTGATGTCCTGGAGGAAGTTGATAGCCATGTTCATCATCCTGAGTCTTCCTTTCTGACCTGCGGTCATGACTCAGAAATGCCCAGTGGAAGGGGTGGAGGTCAGTGCGGTAGGTGCTGGTGTTGGGGTTGACAGGAACAGAGCCGGAGTAGTTTGTTTGGCGAATCCCCGGAAATCCGAGGCATACGACAGAGGAGTGAGAGGGGATGAGGCAGCTGGAGGAGGCCCAGCTGGCATAGAAGGTGTTGGCATCCCAAAGCAAGACACCACCAGAATGTCGAGTTCTTTCTCAACTCGACCTGCTGCCTGAAGCAGAGCATGCCCAACTTGACTGTTGAACATACCTTGCGGAATCTCTTCTTCATCAGACCAGTCGCCAGAATCATCATGATCCTCGCTTGTATCCATTGCAGAATGCTTATTGCTACTCATACTTCAAAACCACTGAGACTTCCAAAACAGAAAGGTAGTGGTAAGAGGTCAAGGAGCAGATGGATGTTGAAGAAGTTGTCCAGGAATGTGATTACCTATTTGTACTTGTGATAAGACAAAACGGGGAGCTCAAGCAGATCAGAATGAATAAGCTTGGCTTTCCTGGAGGCACAATCAGGATTCTCGGGGAAAGATCTCTGGTGCTGCTTACCAAGAGTGCAACCAGGACATGTTTTTGGAACCCGAGGGAAATCTATTTTAAGTGGCAATTTTGAGAGATCTGGGACTTTGAGCAAGGCATCAATGCCGACATGTCCAAATTTTTGATGCCAGATATCATACGACAATTTTGCAAGTGATACAGTTGCTGAACCATGATATCAGATGATACATGTGTCAATGTAGTGCAGATTATTGTTGTTTTTCTGGATGGCATTTAGAAGGGCACGTCTGTTTTGATCACGGAGCATTGTTGTGTTAAAAGTGCCCATTGAGAAGACCTCCTTGTTCGACTCAAGAAAAGTGTTGGTCAACAGGAGTCTTGTTCCCATTTTTCCAATATAGAAGACTGGGTAAATTCGAGAGGTATGGATCTCACGAGATCCCGTTTGGTCATCATAGACAACATGCTCAATGATCACTGTACTGCGATGAGTGATGAGTAAAGGTAATGTTTTCTCAGCGGTGTGGCAAAGGCCATAGTGACCTTCTTCGTACTCAGCAAAATCAGCTAGATCATTTGTGAAATGCGATGATGCACCAGAGTCAAGGAGCCATGTGTCAGGGTATTTCTTATTTTCAGGTCGCTTTCCCTTGCATTTTGCACATGCAGCAATATCGGAACATTTATGCATCAGATCCTCAATGTAAAACAGGAGAGCATAATGCGAGATCGATTCATAATTATGATACAAGGGGCAGACTAAGCTACGACTACCTCCGGAAATCACATTTGGAGGGTAAGAGACATTTCCGGCCTGATCAAAGTTAGATAAGATCAATTTTAACCAATTTGGCACATACGTATATTGAGAGTAAGTCTCAACTTCATCTCCGTGATCTGATCCGAGAGAGATCAGATCGTCTTCCTTTGTAGAAGGCACATATTCAGCGATCACAGCATCAACTGGATCAACTTTCATGGCTTCCTTCTCCTCAATTTTCTTGATATCGTTCAAGACCTCAAGGGGGCGATCCTGAGAGAGGTCAAATTGCTTTGCAGCATGACGCTCATCCCAGGATTTGAGAGCCCTTTTCTTGGTGGCCTGAAGAGTGGTCGGTTTGGGGTTGAGGGTCCTAGAATAGGGACTCCCCCGATGATGAGGATCCCTGGTGATGCGATCAACCAGGGACTGGGAAGAATAAGTAGAGGAAGAAGAAGAAGAGGGTGACAGGAATGTCATGATAGCAGGAGAAGCAAAGAATGTCGATGATTCAGGAGTATATTCCTGAATTCCAGAAGTGGAAGGCTCCATGTCGGCCTCATTGGCCTGTTGCTTTCCTTTCCCTTTACCGCAGTGAGTACGCTTCTTCTGGTTGCCATCTGGATTTTGGTTATTACCGGATTGCTGCTGCTGCTGCTGTTGCTGACCTTGCAGTCATTGCTGCTGCTGCTGACCATGATGTTGGGTCCAGCAGGGATTAGGATTGTTCCCATGCTTAATACCAGAAAAGTGATTAGCCTGAAGTTGTTGGTTCCGCCATTGGGTGAACTCATTCAGGATTGCGGTTTGTGAACGGTCTGGAATGTTACATCAGAAACATTGGACTTAGCGGTGAGGAAAGATGACGCTATCTTCCAGTCAGTAGGAACCGAAGCTAGAAGGGTCATAGCATAGACAAGCGGGGCAATATCCACACCCATATTCTTAAGCCGGTTGTAAACTGACTCAAGCTGAGCCATTTCGGCTGAAGGGTCTTTAGATCCTGTGATATGAAAGCCAATTGTCTGCTGATACAATGTGAAGATCGAAGCAGGACCGGAGGTGCTGTAAGAGTTTCGGAGGGTAGTCCATACATAGGTCATTGCAGCCTGTATGCCTGATGGAGACCAGGCCTTTGGTGCAGCATGCATTAATACACGCGAGGGCAATCTTATTTAGATAAGCCTGTTTGGCTAACGTGGGGGCATTCGAGGTGGTTGGTGCCGTACCCAGGCAAAGATCAAGCGCAGAGACATCCTCGCCTTCAGCTTGAATAAGTGTGAGGACATCAGACATTGTGTCGACCCAGTCGACATAGTTCTCGGCTCTGGTAAGGAGATCGATGGATGCGAGAAGGGGCATGTAGGAGGCCATTATAGATGCGAGTGTTCTATGAAGAAGCATGATCAGTATCAGATGTGCAAACAACGTGCACTACACCAAACAATGTTATGAACCCTTTCTAGCCTGCATAAGGGTGATAGACCAGAACAGTGAAAGCCGAGATGAAAAACTCGAGGCATTTCAACATAGCATGGAAGACGGGCAGTCTCGCTACAGTGTTCAGGTTGGTGATCAACCCTCTCAACCAATGTGCAGCGGTGAGCACACTAGAGGGAGCAGGCGATTTGGGCCCATAACCTGTTGAACAGCATAGTGAAGATGCAGTGATGAGAAAGATCACTTATGCATAGAACGGTGAGCTGAGACTAGAGTAGTACAATGAGTAGCTAGTAGGCTATGTACGACTTAGGGAACACACTTAATGGATGGTAATCTGATGATTATATTAGAGGAATACACAGACCTTATATACAATTCTAAGATGGTCTGTGCGAGCATAAGAGGCTGCATAATGCTGCGCCTATAGAATACTATCTACCAATAGCAGAAAGAGAGCATAACTGTGCAAGGCTGCGCCTGCACAAGACATAATGCATAGGACAAGGCAGCACTAAGCAGCATGGCTAAATATAGGGCACCTTAGAATAGGCGTTATGCATGTCATAATTAGCACTGAGCTTAGTCAGCATCAAGCACTATAATTAAATCCAACAGTTGAATAGCAACTTGTTTTGTAAGAGTTAGAAGCCGGGGCCCATAACCTATCAAATGTAGAATGTGTAGGTCGCAGTGGCGATTCTAATGATTTCTTAGAAACAAGTGAAATGGACTAGTATTGCACTAGCAATGCTGTGGACAAACTGTAAGAAGCTGTATGGTGATATACTAACTTGTACTCACCTGTGGACAAACTGTAAGAAGCTAAAGGCCTCTGAAGCGTCCACAGGGAAGTTCAACCATACATGACTAAGCTATCATGTGACTAACTCATCTGGATATCTCTAAGTCCACCAACCACACTTGTAGACTGCTTGCTCACACTCTAACAGTCATTGCATGGATAAGGATATCATCCATATAAACCAAAACTCCACCTTTCTTGATTAAAGGTGAGAAGATGTGATCTATCATGGCTTGAAAGGTTGCAGGGGAGTTGCATAATCCAAAGAACATAACTGTAGGTTCGTACAAACCTTTTGGTGTTCTAAAGGCTGCTTTCCATTTGTCTCCTTCAAATATTTGGATATTATTATATCCAGCACGAATGCCAAGTTTGGTAAACCATTTTGATCCTTTCAGTTTATCCAAAAGTGAAGAAATGAGGGGAATGGGATAGGCGTTCTTGACTGTCCAAGTATTGAGATAATGATAATCTTGACATGGGCGCAGTTTTCCATCTTTCTTTCCTACAAAGAAGAAAGGTGATGCCATGGGTGACTTGGATGGTCGAATATATCCTTTTTCCAGATTTTCTTCAATGAACTTGTCCAGTTCCTTTGATTCTTGTGGGGATAGTTAGTATGAAGGTCCAACTCTTGGTTCAAATCCTTCCTTCATTTCGATCTTGTGATCCCAAGGTCAGCTAGAAGGGAATCTTGTTGCAGCTTTCTCACTGAAGATATCCAAGAATTCATGGAATTCTTCAGGTACTATCTTCAATGGGTCTGACTCTTTCTTTTCTCCATATTTCTGGGCAATCGCCTGAGATGCATTTGATTTGAAGTTAATTTCTTCAAAATCTTCAGGTTGAATGAAGATATTGTTAAGAAATTCAGTTTCTTCATCAAACTCGAGTTCATCATCCATAAATTCAATCAACTGATTCAGTTGTGAATCGACGTCTCTCCATTTCATCATTCTTCTTGACCAGTCAACTTTGGGGTTATACTTGACTAGCCAAGGCATTCCAAGAATGATCCTTGCTGAACCTAATCCTATGATTTTAGGTTCAATCTTCATCCATTTTTCATCAATGATGATGTCTAAGACGGCTTTGTGGGTGGCTTTCCCAGCATCATTGGTAGTTCCATCCACGTTGAGGATGATAATAGGTTGGGCGATTTTTGAAGTTGGTAGATTCCATCATTTTACAAGAGATGGATCGATGTAGTTTCCAGCAGCTCCGGAATCGAGTAATGAAAGATATTCAACGGTAGTGTTGTCAGATAGATTAATGATGGTTGGAATATAGATTATATGATTCTTCGGAATAGTCTTGATGATATTGATTTTCTCTTCCTCATTTTCATAGTGATAGCTCTCCGATTCTTTGGTCATTAGAGATCTAGACAGAGAGGCTAGTTTCTGTGAGCAAAAGACTTTATGAGGTGATCATCATGCTCTTCACAAGAGATATTGTGAAGTTCCTCTATTTTATCATTATTTCATCTTCATTTATGTTAACAATTCTCTTCATTTTGAAAGGTCATCGGTTTGGATTGCTGTGTTTCTCCTTTCCTTTGGAACTCTTTGAATAGGTAGGCCTATTGAAGTTCTTTCCTCGATGCTTAGGGCATTGACGAGACATGTGTCCCGGCTGTTTGCAAGTGAAACATCTCTTCTCGTTGTAGAGTTTTCTGAGCTCTGGGGAGAGGATGGCATTGAGGTGGTCAATAGCCAGTTTCTCGGCCAGTCAGTTAACTTGGTCCGAGGTTTCTTCGAAATCGGACTCGTCGTCAGAGTCAAATTCAGTTTCAGAGTTGGAGTCTTCATCTTCTTTGTCAGAGCAATAAATGTTTGCCTGTCTAATATGATTCAGCTGTTACTCGAGGATGTTGTCAACGTCCATGGGACTATAGCCATAGGGGTGACTTTCTTTCGAGCCTGACTGGTAAGGCTTTGCCAGTGGTGATGAATGTGAAGGCTGGTTATGGCAAGATTGCATTTTATGGGATGAATGGTGTCATCTCGAGTAATTTGATCTTGGCCCAGTGCTCTGTTTAAGATGCGCCATTGTTCCAGTGGTGCGAGCTGCTTTGTACCATTTGTTAATATCGGTTTGTGAGGGGTTCTGGGTGTAGATGAGGTTATAGTAATACGGGTCCAATCCTTTAGTGAAGAATGAGATCTTTGTGAGGTTGTCAGTGATTTCAGCTTTAGTGCAGAGGTTCTTGAATTGTTCGATGTAATCACTGATTGGCTGTGATGCTTGCTTGAGTCTGTGGAGTCTGTCATGGTTGATGAGTCCTTTGTTAGTTGGTGAGAATGACTCGTTGAGCTGTTGAAGGAATTTCTTCCAGGTGTCAGTGGGCTTAAAGGCTCCATTTGCATCAATATTGTCAGTGGTGTAAGCTTGCTTCCATTCGACTGCTGATCCTGATAGGAGTAGGAGGGTATAGGAAATTTTGGCAGTTTCCTCCTTGAAGTTCTGAGGCTGTCCTAAGATATAGATCTGGAGATCTTGCTTCCAGATAGGGTAATCGGCAGGGTCTCCATAGAACTTCTCGGGCTTCGGAAGCCTAGGGTCATCTGGGTTTGATGATCCGGTATTTGATGAGGGCATTCTTGGCGACTGTGGATCAGGTGGGGTTGGTGGTCTGGGGTCGGGGGAAGTGGCTGGTTGTTCTGCTTCTGACTGATTTCTCTGGGGTTCTTGTTCTCCACTTGGTTCAGTCTCTGGGCCTGAAGGTTGTTGCTGGTTGGACTGAGTTTGACTAAAAGATCCTGGGATCTGTCATTTGAAAGATAATTCGAATGGCTCCAGTTGCGATGGGAAGGTTGGTAAATGTTGGGTGACTGGAGTAGGGTTGTCGTAAGTTCTGGTGTCAAAGTTCCAATGGGTGGTGTTGGACTGCGAAATTGTCCCTTGAATTGGTTGGGAAAGTTCTTCTTTGAGGGTGAGGATTTGCTGAAAGACTTCGTCGAGCTCAGTTGATTGAGCGGGTAAATCGGTTTCGATAGTAAGTGATTGTCTGACTTGTTCTTCTGAGTCTGTTTCAAATTCCTCTGATCCTTCACTACCACTTGAGGTGGATTCTTCGGTAGTTTCTCTTGGTGTGATGAATTTTTCTCCAGTAGGTGGTGGGCTAGGCTGCTGATCAGGCTGTCTGAGAGGCTGATCCTGTCTAATCCTACTAGCTGTTGCACTAGTTGATGGTCTATCTGACTTTCTAGATGATCTGGAGGTAGATCATTAGACTGCGATGGGTAGCGGGATTGTGAATATAGGGGTTTTGGGCTGGTGAAGAATATGTTCTTCAGGGTGGTATGGTTTCCGGAAAGTGGATGGTTTTCTTGGCAGTTGAGGCGGGATTTGTGGTGCTGGTTCTCTCTGTTGTCTTTTACTTCTTCTGAGCCTGTCAATTTTGACCAATCTATTTCCTCGTCAAAGTTTTCAATAAACTTTGACATGGTGGGGAATTGAATGAATGATTGTGGACTATTCTTGGGTCTCCAGAAGACATGGCTAGATGATTTACTTCTGAAATCCTCTCGTCGAGTTCTAGCGGACTTTCGTGGTCAATAAACCTGTTGAATGCAAATAACACATCGGGTCGCAGGAGTTCTTGCTCCTTCTGCGGTGGCCACAGTCTGCTATGTTTACTTGTTGGTTTGTTCTCATGTAGATGACTGCTACTATGACTGGATGAGTGCTCACTCTCTTCTCGAGTCATCCAGTGGCATCTCAGCTCTTGTCCTTGTCCTTCTTGACAGAATACTTTATCGAATCATGAGCGAAGATATGGTCTGGTTTTTCCTTCGGCTTCCAGACAATTAAACCGGTCCCTCTTGGCTATTTAACGGTACAGAGACAGTTCCTGAGGCTGTTGGTATGAATCTCCTTGGGCTTACTGCTTAGATGAGTGGTCTGCAGTAGTCAGATGACGGTTCTAACTTTTTCTCCCTTTAACTGATGGGCCTTATTGCAATATGCATCCTCTTTTCATTGGCACTAACCTATGTTTTAGTCCAGAAAAGCAGGAGTGGTCTTTGTCAAGATATAATCCCTTTGATCTCCATCGAGAAATCAGTGGGGTACTCTGTGATGATAGAGGTCTGTCACTATAGTGGTTCCAATCCAAGTTTGGGCTTTATGGTCCTGTTCGATCAGATGATTGGCTATAGGTTCACAGTAACAAGGCTTATTCGAATCTCTCTCATCGAACAGTGGCACAGGTCACACTAGTTATCCCAACAGAATTCCAGTTCAGTGACTCTATGGAAATGACCAGAATTGTTCCAGCTATCCTTTGTTCAAGGAATCACTGCCAAAACCCAGCTTCTTTTCACAAAAGTGGTTCAGTATCCACTCTCTCCATTAGCAATTAACAGAGAAGCTTTGATCTAATGTTACGGTTTCGGTATTAGGAGTGCTGAAAAATCACTAACTGATCCTGACAGTGGTCCGTAATCCTATCTAGAAGCACACAACTACACGGTAGTTAATGTCCCCTAGATGTGGGCATGATTAGGCGTTGGCAAGACAAGTGGTCTAACCGCTAATCCTTCTATAGTCTGAGAACCGTAACGAGATCTAGACTATAGAATGCACTCTGACTAAACTTGTCACGATAACCTTAACTGTTAAGGCTAATGGCAGCGGGAGTAGCTTTGAGTGGATATCAGGTGAAGGTTTAGATCATGAGGATGTATAAAGAGTAGATCTTATTACAGTACATGGTTGCCCTGTAAGAAGATCAAAGCTTGACTTTGATCCGTCTGTCAGAGACATGCCTTAAATACATTTTATCTACTCCTATAAATATCTGAGACAGAGAGTGAAACTAGCAAGTCGATCTACGATACTTGCATGACAAGGCAAAATGATAAATATGAAATGTTACGTGAAACGGATCATGAACTTTTGCTTTTCCGAGTAATGAAGGAGAAAAATAAGATGTATGTTTCACCTTAAGGAGGAGATTTGATTCACATCTGAGACACTAACTTGTGTGAAGCTGAACAACATGTGATTAAACTCTAAGTAAACTTCCATTCTAGTAGATTGAATTTTTACCTTCACCCCTACCCTTGTCATTGAACTCATGTAAACCGTTTTTAAGCCCGACAAAAAAAGTGACATCTCAGTAGCATTGTCACGGTATCTCACACTTTATTATATGTCAGATACCATTCTGCATAAATCTCATAATGCAAGGAAAAAGCTAGGCACAAACCTTATGCATTATGAGAACTTCTACTGTCAATCAATCGCGTTTATCTATACCATCGCTAAGGCATTTACAGCCATTAAAGATAGGAAAATATTATACAAGGCGAGGTAATTTCACGACTTCTTCGAGATCTTTGTCTTTGTCCTTGTCGTGCTCACTGCCTTTTTCTTTTTAGGTGCTTGAATGAGCTTATCACCCGATATGTCATCAATTGACTCCTTTGGCTTGACGTCTTCCTCTTCATCATCCGGAATGTCATCAATCTGAACAATTGGCGGGTCAGTGATGCCTTCAAATACAGTTCATTGCATAGACATACGAATGCCTCCTCAAGGTCGGGAGCAGGACCTCCCGTAAGTTTTTTCGGCATTTTCCCAAGATCCTGTGCCTTGTGGAATGGAATAGGGTGATCAGAACCGTTGTACCTGAAAAGCAATGAATCAAAAAAGCATTCAAGAAGAAGCCATCAGCTGAGCATACTTCCTAGTGAACGAGCTCTTCGCCGCGGTCGCTATTTTGACGTCTTTATTCTCACCCACTCCCAGCTCTACTATTGTTTCCCAATCCTCTTTTGACAGGTAGTACGCATCCATGCGTTCAATCACTTTGTCCACAGCGACCTTTCAGACTTTATGAACATCACTTTATACCTAACAACAATTGCCACCTACCGCGCCCTCGTTCACCAAAGGGCTCACAATATAAGGAAACAATGATGGAACGTATGACTGTCGAATTTCGGCCTTGTCGCTGGATACTTTCAACCTCATACGTACTTGCACGTCAGCAAGTTGACGCGTGAGCTTGTTTTGTTTGGAATTCTGACCAAGCCACCTGTAGTCAATGTCAATGATTGCGAGGTGAGTCACTAACAGGCATGACGGACGCACTGAGGGAATGACATCGAATTAGGGCCACCGAAGTGGACCCCAGAACCATATAAACATGACGCCGGTCGGACAGTTGAACATACAGCGTGCAGCGGCATAAGGCCCCAATGCTGTTCAGGCCTACGATTGAAACTAAGAATATATCAATGACGCGACGAGTTCGGCTACATACCCATGAATAAGGCTATCAACAAGATCACCATCAGAGATTGACGCTGATGCCTGCTCCATTAGTTGAAGATGCTTTAACTCCTTCTCAGGCCCGTCCATATTCCGTACTCTTGCGGGTTGACTTTTCAGATAGTTCTCCTAAACACGTCATGAGAATGAATGACGTTGTCTTAAACATCATTTGTACCAACCTGAATAAAGAGCGGAATGAAAGAATGATCCTGGAAATACAGCTCCATCTTATCGTTGAGTGTCTCTCTAGCCGTGGAAGAGAAGAGGTATGGTCCAAGAATTTTCGAGGTGATATCAAATGGAGTCATGATTGCGTATTTTTCGTTCATTTTGACGCTAACGGGAAGAAAGTGGTATAAGCTAACTGGACACCAAGTCACAGTCTTCAAAACCCACAGTGATTTGCTTTCATCAAAATCCATACTATCGCTGGACAACTTCCATGTTGAAAGCATATTTAAGACCTGCCGAATGTCAGATTGCGAGCCCTGAATGAGCTGATCTACAACGTTGGCTGGAATTTTCATCCCCTCTCTATCCCGGTCACTATTAAGTACGATGCAGCGAATATCAAATACGGTTCTCACTTGAAAATGATGGACAAGATTCGTGACCTGATCATTTGAGCCTGCGGTCTGGGGCGTTTGTCAGTACTAGTTGCGATGGGTATTACTATCCCACCTTGAGAAATTCAGACTGAACGTGGTCGACATAAGAGGTTTGAGTTTTTGTGCCCCACGGTCATTAGCAATACATATAATCGGAATCTATTGAGTAAAAGTAAGAACAAACCATTCGAAGAGCGAATCACCAAACCTTGCTCTTCTTGATGATCGCATTGAGCGCCCCTACACCACCGCGATCTCCAGCCGACATACCATCGACCTCATCCATGATAAGACAGGTTTTATCGGTGAGAGGCACACCAAGAGAATTCGTGGACTATAGAAGGCGTAGATTGAACGTTGGCACAACTAGCATTTTTTTTTGTTTTGACTAACCCCTGCGCCATGAATAAAACCATCTAAAGACGTGTTATTTATGTTCATCCCGTTCTTAATAAAATGGGTCAGGCTTATACATGCAGAAGCACGGCTTTACGAACTTCGACGAGTTTCTTGCTCCGCGCATCACTGGCGTTGAGCTCGATGGGGGTGAACCCAGCTAGTTTAGCGCACAGATGAGCACTGGTAGTCTTACCAATGCCGGGTGGTCCAGTGATTAGAACGCCTCGGAATATGTTCATCCCAATCTTACCGGGCTTCTTGAAGCCCGATTTCAGACTACTGGGCCTGCGCAAAGATCATAGTCTTCAGCCACAGTCCTCAAACGAACAGACGAGATACTCACCAATCCTTTAGCCATTGGAGGAGCTTCTCGACCTGGCTCTTGTTTCCACAAATCTCTTTAAGTGACTGGGGTGCGTAACGTGTAGTCCAGAGTTGCGTGGAAGGGCCAAGCTGAACCTCAGAAGAAGATTTTTCGCGTTTCTCCATTTCTTTCGCAGCTTTACGGATTTCTTTCTGCTCTTTCTCCAACTTTTTCTTGGTTTTCTCGTCAAGACCACCTTCATCCGCACCCTCCCTGGTTGCAATCAGGTTCAAGAACTCGTCTTCGCTGAGGGTTTTTAGATGATGCTTCTTGATTGCGGCTAACTTGGCGGGGCCAGCGTTGTCTCCCAAGACAACAAAACTAGTCTTACTCGATGGCTGGAGAACGACGCGGCTGGAAGTTGTAAGCTTGACAAAACGAGTCACACCAGAAGGACGTACCCTCCGAACCGCTTCGCTAAATCGACCGCTTCTTCTCGAGAAAAGCTGCTGAGTTCTCCGGTAAACACGAAAGAAAGTCCCAACAAACAATTAGGCGCGCCATCAGGGACCTGTTTGGATCCCGGTGCGGATGGCCCCGCGAGCTTTGCTGCCTTTATTGCAGCCCAACTATGAAAGATTTTAGTCATAAGTGAACGGCGGAGGTGAAAGATTATTGGCTGACTTGGGTTTTGCAGCAGCCTTTGTTGGTGCTACTTTCTCGCTACGACCACTGCCGCCGAAGAATGTCTTTGGGGCCATGTTTGCGCTGAGTCTAATGCTGTCTAATAACGGAGGACGCGTGACGGAAACGGGGCGTCACATACGCGACTGTGACAATTAATGTCATCCGCGATTCTATGATCTCTGGGCAGCGGCTGGAGAATGTCCGAGCACGTCAAGAACTGTCAAGAATCCCCGTCGTTGCTCTCGACAATGGACACAGTTGCTTCGAGGCTAGCGACAAGACTCTTGAGCCATGTCCTCTCTCCGTCCGCTGCTCCCAATCCAACTCACTGAATTTCTACAACTATTTACTAGCCCCATCGTGCATAGAACCGTATTTAAATCTCGGTATTAACACGCCACAATCGGTCCTTCAAGTACGAATGACCGGCAGTTCGCTGTTCGTCTAACCAACGCTCATGATTTATAGCCAAATAATTGTGCTCCAAATCTTCATCGGACTATACGAGTAGCAGCTTCTCCAACCGCATGAGTGTATCAACCATCTCACTTATAATTCGGTATAAAAAAAAGCTCATGGACATCTTGAAATTGTAGAGGTAAGATTTAAATTTATTTGATGCCAACGTGATAAGATGCATCATTGAAAAAGTCTGCTTGATCAAGTTAAGGACACTGATTGAGAATGTGTCTGTGCTACGCCTAGACAGAGTATTCTACATTTTTGATATCATTACGGGAATACTACAGAATTCAGCTGGGGGCGAATAACCGGAAAAGAGAGCTAGAGAGATAGTGGACTGAATTATTAACAGAAGCGAACCTATGACGACAACGATGGATGAGGATGGAATCGGGAAGAGCAATACGAGGTGGAAGAAGGGATGATGAAAATCAAAATAGATCTTCTAATGTCATTTGTTTGACGATGTCCTGTGGTCATCATCTTATGAGGTGAAGTAGAAAGTAGCAGAAGGGCATATGCGTACCGTGTTAGATACTGTCTGCGCAAACTCTTCAAAGCTAAGTTTGCCATCACCATCCAGGTCTGCCTCCATGATCGTCTTGTCAACGATCTGCTGCAGCTGTTGATCCTATCGTAAAGAAGTGGATCAGAAATTGAACGATCAAGAACTCAGAATGGAACGAACCTTGAGGTTGTTCCCAACCATCATCTTGAGAACCAAGAACAGCTCTCCATTAGAGATATATCCATCTCTATCAACGTCATAAACTTTGAATGCAACTGCGATCTCGTTGTTTAAGGGAGTGGGAATGATTTAATGAGGGTCACGGACGTACATTTGAGCTTTTCCTCCCGACCACCTCGGCTACTGAAGGCGCTTAATCCTCCAACGAATTCTTGAAAGTCGACGGTCCCTCCACCACTGCCAGAGGGTAAATAGGGTTGCCAATTCCCACAAGGACAAAGAAGCGCACTCTTCATCGAAAATGGCAATCATCCGCGAAGCGAGAGGGTTTGTTGCGATTTGGGGGATTTGAAGAAACTCATCTCGGTCAATGGATCCCGATCCATCACTACAATCGTAAGACAGAGTCATCAGATCAACAGGGCAGCGCACCTGTCGAGCTTCATGAAACGTTTTTTAAGCCGCTCCAACTCTGGCTGAGTGACTGTGGGATAAGGTCGGCATTGAGCTCAAGGGGTCCAAAGGTAAACTCACAGTTGGAGTGCTTCTCCATGTCTTCCATAAACTGCGAGGCTGGAGGATGCTGTAGGCCTTGGGAGGAGCATAAGGGCTGGGAGACTCACGAGATTGGCCCATGGTTGTTGGTGGTGGAGGAGGAACAAGAAATCAGATTCCCACGTGCCGCCTTCTCTGCAACATACCATGAATGATCTCCAGAATAGCCTCCAGTCGCTGAGAATTCCATCCGAATATGAGGTCGCTGAGGATCCAGACGCCCTCAGAGCCCTTGATCTCTGGAGACAAAATGTACAGCCCGCTGTAGCCGCACTGAGAGACCTCGTCAGAGACCCCGCCGAACGACTGGACGATGCTATGCTCGCTGACATTGTATTCTGGGTCTCGCCGTTTTCTATCGCACAGGAACATGACGGTCTCGATCGCTCGCCTTGGACGGACCAATCCACGCGACATATCGCTTTTGGTATGCAATTTTCGATATTCAGCCCCCTCATTCCATGATAAAAATATACCTGACCAGACATACTGTCTATCCCACAAATTAGTCATCCGAACCCCGCTCTTATTCGCCACGTACTCGTCAACAATCTCAAGCCCATCTTCGCCTCAAACCCTCATCCGTACATCAACATCACCACCGGCCGCAAACTTCATCGTCCCGCGGGTGGTCCTGGTGCCACCCACGATTATTATGATGAGCAAACATGGAAAACGTATCCGGGAATCTGGAGCGTCCTCGCTTGGGTCGTCAAAAACATGCAAGTTAGTGGTACTTCCTTCGTTCATTGTTCAAAAGTTTCGCTGATCCAAAGCTCTAATTCTATATTTGGATTATATATAGTCAAATTCATATGAAGATTTTTGGCCACTCCTTGTTCCACCTATGATGACGCTCTTGGACGACTTCCGGGCTCAACACAAGCTCGAAGGAGTTCAAATTGTCTCTCTGATGCTACATACCATACCCAAAGAGATTCTTCGGCGTACAGGTGTAGACCAACTCATTTTCACCGTGAGCCATCTACGATTTATCCTTGCCCTCACTTTAACAGTCTTGCATAGTCACTCAAAACATGTCTCTCTCACCTCTCGGATCCAGAAACACCTAGACTCCTCCGTTTGACAATTTCAACCTGGTTGAAACTCACTCTCAAAGTCGATGAACCTGGGACTTTTGAATTCTTCGATCATCTATGTACACTTGTCTCGAATAATATCATCGAGAGTGTATGGTTGTCCTGTCAAGATAATATAGGCGCAATGAAAGCTAGCCTTGACGCACTACCTGACGTATTCAGAGCACTGGATACAGCTACTATCAGTTTTCTCAAGGTACCCCATACCATTTCTTGAATTAATCCAAACATCATTCATATTTAAATTTCTAGTCAGTTATACCTCAACTCGCACACATTATGGTGATGCGAATCCAGTCATCGCCACAAACACAAATTACGAACGACATTATCGAACTCCAAAAAAGTGCTGGTAAAACTTTACTTGTCATAATAGAAGTTGGGTCTTCTCGTATGGAAGGTTGGAAGTTTACAATCTTGGACTGTGTGGCGCAATGTTGGGTCAGGGGTACTGATGCGGGTACTGGCGGAATGGGTAAGTTTCGTCTTTTCTCAAGTAGATAATTACCGAAACAGAGTCACGTCATAGATTCGGAGTTACAGGCTATACTGCGAGAAATCATGCTCAGGCTGGCCACTGCTTGTCCTGACATTTCTCAAGTGAGCCATCTTGCACAAGCTTTTCATAATTAATCTCACCATTCGTTGTTGTAGGACGCTTACAAGGCTCTCTTTATGGAAGATCACTCCATGTTTAATGGTCTTGTTGGGTCATTACCATCCTTTGCTGGCACTTGAAACCTCAAAACTGCGTATAATATAATCGACTTTGTGCTCTCTGCCTTTGCATGTATTGATGTATATTTTCGGAGTATATTATGTACTTATGCGTTGTAAGGCATGAAGATGACCTTGAACATGCGATACACCATGACACGAGAGCACGCGCTCAGATGACCAGAAGTCCAACCGGAAAATTCAATTTCGATACTATTTCATTAGTGGACATCTTTCGCTTCTAGTTTATCGCATTGACATTTTTCCTTCACCACTCTCTCTGACCAAGAGCCGCTGCTAATACACGTGTCACGACAGGTCCATAGGGCCTTCCCCTTCAGCCCGAAAACAAAGCTCCGATTCCTCCGCAGCCGCATCATCGTCATCCTCATTCCAATCGCTCGTAGTTTCCCACTCATTCTCAAACTCGATATCAATACCCAAAGCACGTTCCCCAGCCGCAGATTCCGCCAGGGGAAGAAAACATGCTAATGTGAGAGATCGGTGGTCTGTTGTATTATGGGTGATTGATTGAACCCATCGACGTTCTCGTAGACGTTTATGCCGTTCACGGTCTTCTTCTACACGTTTGAAGATCTCATTTCGAGATAGAGGCTCGTGTATAGTGGTGGTCTGGGGAGCTGAGCCGGATGTATCTGGAGCTGTCGCGGGGCGGTTGTTGAGGTCGGACAAGACGTCGTCGACCTTTTGCGGGTCAATGACGCGTTTTGTGCGCCAATTTTCGAGAATCTGTGTCAGTGGAGCCTCAGCAATAAGCCAAAAAATGATACGGAGCTAGACAAACTTGTTTAGTACTAGAAAGATTGGGCAGTCCTTGGCGTCCTTCCGGAACAACGTAGCTGATGATTTTTGATAAATCGCGGGCCAAATAGTCCACGTAAACGCCTTTAGAGGTTATATCCTCCTTCTGACTTGTCGAGGGCGCTGACCGAGACTTGAGTAGCAGAGATGTCTCGCATAAAGAGTCGAGAAAATGAAGAATGTTTATTCTGGAGTTGATTGAACCCTATCGATATAAAACAGCTTGAGTAGGCTTGCAAAATGTATGAAACAAGTATGATAATCGTACCTTTCGGCATTCCTCAATAATACAGTCCCAGAGATCTTCGCCGCATTGGGCGAATTTAACACAATATCCGACTACTTTTTGAATGGATTGTTGCGAGCTGCGCTATTATGGCTTTAACCGGTATTGGTTGGTGAAATGTAAATGCTGCCTACGCAGTAAGTCGCCTAAGCATTGAAATAAATTGCATCCGGACTTCGAAGGGATCCATAGGGAGTACAGTCAAGGCAAGAGTGGTTATTTGATCTTGTTTACATATACCATTAGGGTTGATAGTCGCAACTAATCACGTTGCCGAGTCAGTAGTACTCAAGTCCAAGATACTAGCATTTACAGGTACAGACCACGATCTCTCGGTAACTGGGACGGTTTCGCCAGTTCAAGTCCCAGTGAAAAATTTCTCAATGATGTTATCGTCTTTCTAAAATGGTGTTGACATGTGAAGGCATGACGTGGTGCCAATTATTTCACCGGGTTCAATCGACCTGGGTTCTGGACAAATTCGACGGAAGAACATCAGGCCGCCAATGGAAGACTTGCTCGTATTATCCTCCCGTGAATTCCTAAGCCTCCGCTTATAGCGATATTATTTAGAAATGTAAGTTGACACTGACGCGTCTCGACGCGTCGGTCGATGGTGCTTCCACAACTGGTACTCCAGACACGCCGACCGCAGTACAACCATGATCAATAACTTTCATATTTCCATACGTATACAGGTTTCATATGAAAAAACATATAACATGAATTTCCATGTGAGAGATTAGAAATACTTGAAGAACCACTCAACAGTCGCCTTGAAGGCACCCTCTTTACCCGCCTTGACCTTGGGATCACTCAAATCACCACGAATGGTAAATCCATGCGTACATCCGTCAAAATATTCTCTTTTGTATCCAGGTGCAAACTTCCCATTTCCGAGAATCTGGTCAGCTTGCTCTTGTGCAGGAATCGGGAATTGAGAATCAACGGTACAACTGTTGATAAGGAGAGGCACTTTGGATTTATTGAGGTATGTCTATTTTCGATGACATCAATCATCAGATTAGCGTTGACCGCATAACCATGTGCCACTTACCTCGAGATCTTCGGGGATTTTGAGGAGAGATGGGTGGCAGACTACGGCAGCTTTGATGAAGTTCTCGAAGGCAAGATCAAAGACATAGCGGGCTAAAAAAAAATGAAGGAATGTGTTGAGCCCATAGATCGAGGTCTGCAGGCTGAAACATGAGAAGCTCACCACCAAAGCAGTAACCAACGGCAGCAAATTCTTTTACGCCTTGTTCTTGAAGTCCAGCGATAATCTTATTCAAGGTTGGACGAGTCTGTTCGGCACCGTGGTTTATAAACCATTTCATAATGTCGAATCCCTAAAGATAAAGGCAGGGCAGTATCAATCAAAATACTTCTCACTGGAAACCTCGCAGTGATGAAAAGTGTAAAAAAAAATTTCTTTGACATACAGGCTCGTTCATAGCATTGGGAGGGAGAGCGTCCCCATTGAAGAGGTCAGGAATGACACACTAGAACGTGGATAGTTAATACGCATGGTTTACATTCATAGATGAAACTACTCTTACGTAGAAACCATTGCGAGCAAAATCATCAGCAAGAAGCTAAAGATACGAAACATCGATCTAAAAAGTGGTTCAAAAAGAGGTGTGGATGGACTCTACCTGCGAGTTGACCAACTCCTTTCCAAAGACATCTGGAAGGAAAAGCACAGCTTTGTCCTTCGGATAATCGACGGTGGGTTTGGCGATATAAACGGCCACACCATTCAGGACGGTATCTTGTCCTTGAGAAAACATTTCAATAACGAGAAAACAAGATCGGAGGATACATACCTTCAGGGGTCCCTTCATGCCTTACACCTGGATGAAAATCAGAGTCGGATGAAGTTTGATCAAAGATCCAAGGCCTACTCACCGCGAACGCAGTCCTTACAGAGGCTCATGGTCTGTGAGAGAGATGAATAAGCTGGGAATAAAATTCCAGGTAGCCGCGAGCTCTTTATAGAGTTATGCCGTTCTAAATTTAGGGAGCTAGTAACACCTATGCCTGCCGAAATCATCCTCTAATTAGAGAGATCAAAGGGGGATTCCTGACGCGCCTAACTCGAGGGCTTTGATCGGAACCTCATAGAACGCAAATATACTCGTTAATCGCTTTTAAAGATCTGATGATCTTTACAAGAGGTCAATGTTAGCCAGCGTGAGGACTACCAGTCACCCAGTAGGCGACCACATCACGGTCACTCGGTTAGTGACTACTACTTCTATAAGTGACTCTTACGCATCACTGTAGAGGCAGCACCGTAGTGTACGCAGCAGTATTGACTACGACTACATACCTGTACTAGTATAGATAGGTGTAGATGCTGAGTGCGAAATCAAGCAATAGACTGTGAGCGAGTAGCATCAGCAAAATCTGTCCAACTGTTCACTAGCTTAAACATCTTACACCAGACTTTTTACAAAAAAACTTGGATCAACTTATTTTCAGGTCAAAGAACCAATACCCAAGGCAGCTAACCTCTATAAGTTTACCTTGATATTAAAAGTAGATTATGAATTACAAATAAGCACCATAAGTTAGAATCTTCAGAGATATTATGTCTTTTTAGATGATACACTTTGTATGTTATGTTCTATTGCTCCTAAAATTCCGGAAAAATCACGACAAATCTTAGAATATTAAAAAAAACATAAGTTTATATGTATGTTTTTTCAAACAATATACCCGTTATGGAGATATCAAGATTCCATCACGGGGGGAGGGGGTCATTGTCAACTGTAATTACACCTGTCATAGCCACCTGCTCTACTGGCTGTAAAATTCTGGAAAAATCACGACAAATCATGAAATATTAAAAGAACATAAGTTTATATGTATGTTTTTGTCAAAAGACATACCGGTTATGGAGATATAGAAAAACATAACAAGAATGTGATGTTTTCTGCTTGTTTCTGTGTGGAGTTTGATGATTTAAGAGTGTAACTATATGTTTTCAAGGTCCGGGAATCAGACTCTGACATTAGATTTATTATCCAATCAATACTGGAGGAGCTAGAGCGGAAATTCATGTTTTTCATATGTTAAATGTGCCATATCTCATTAGGACTTCATTCAACAAAAATCTAATAACATATTCGGATTACTTGGCCTTTGAAACATAGGAATACACTTTTAAATCATTAAAATCCATGCAGAAATGGGCTGAAAACATCTCCCACCTATGGTTTGAGGGACTTTGCTTCGAAAATCCCAAGTCCAGAGGTCATGTGATGTCATGTGACATGTTGAACTTCTGTTTCGAGCATAACTATTCATCCTTCCTCTCAACCACCACCATTCCTGCCCTCCCCACCCTCTCCCTCCCTCCTTCTTGCCCTCCTGGCCTATAATACAGTAAGTTATCTTCTTCACTCTTCCCTGGCCCTTATCCAGCTCATTTTTAGCCTATTTAGGATGCTTTTTTTTTGCCTTTTTTGGATGATTTTTGAGGGGATTTTTGGGGGATTTTTGGGAGATTCTAGAGATATGTGACTTGAGTTTCATTTCTAGTGAGTTTTTATCTTCTTTTATTATGGATTCAAGCTGATTTTTGACTGTAAGAGGCTATTATTATACCAAACTATCACCACTTCTTTATACCCTTCAACTTCCCTCTATAGTAGTTTAGTATATTCTCCAATTAGTGTATATACTTATTAACTGTTTATTATATAATATATTTGATTTTTACCATACTTTTGATTAACTTAAACTCATCCTATGCTCCTTATCTTTGAGCTTGTTATACAAATATACATATACCTGTAAGTTAAACATAAGTCAGTCAAAGTCATTAAGAATTCCATAAGAACAATCTAAGTTTTTTTAAAACATACAACGAAATTTTTTCTTATGGAAACTTAATTTCAAAAAAAAGACATTTAAGATGAGTTTAAGTAAAGTTTTTTTTTGCTGATGTACTAGGGTAATGTCAGGGAAAGATAATGACCTATAGCTATGTGATAGATACTCAAATAGTCTATTTTTGTATAATACTTGTTGAGAGTTGTCTTTCCCATCTGCACAGCAGCACAAATGGCAGGTGAATAATCTAGTGATATAGTGATTGTTGCTAACTTCTCATCGAAGTGGTCTATTGATAGAATTACAGCTGTGATATTCAAGTTTTCTGATTATGAAAAGAATAGCATTGCATGTCTGAAAACCTACAATAATGGAATCAGAAGGCTAACAGGATTACAAAGTTTGAAATATCACTCACTCGTAAAACTTTATTGAGTTGAATTGCTAGCTTCTACTCATGAAGATTCAACTCATATTACCATAAATCTAGCTTCCAGTTGGCACTCAGCATTTCAATTGGCTTCTGATACTCCAGCGTAAATGACAGCATGTCGTATGTCGAGTTCTAGCAGGTTACTACATCACATGGCATATTCTTGTTGGCCATGCCACAGCTGCGACAAAATTGGTGCCACTGGGGTGTAATGACTGTTGGGGAATTTTTGAGGGCATATGAGATCTTGCGAAGCTGGGAGAGATGAAGGTAAGTAGATAGTTGGGGCTGGAGTTGGCTGTTGAATGTAACAGTGATGTGGCATTGAATGGTGACTAAACAGTGACTAGATAGTGATGTCATGTCACTGTTCAATATATACACATGTATTGGTTTATTGACCAACCATGGAATCACTCAGTAGATGTGATGTATTCGACTACTCACCTTTAAAAGCATACGATGTGCAGGTAGCATATCCTCTGTCAGCTTGATTTGGCTGCCCTATCTCCTGTTCTCTCTGTCATCGATCCATCCTTCGATGGCTTTTTCATCTTCAAAACCCACCATTTTCTCCTCATCATTATTGTTATCTTTTTTCACTTCCTCTACCAGCTTTTTGACCTTGGCCAACATCATCATACTGGGGTCAACCCTCATACTATCCCCCTCTTCACTGCCCTGGGCTCCCTGGGTCCCCTTGTTCTCATCATGACATGGTGTGTCAAATTGCACCATGACACTCTGGGCAACTAAGTTGATGATGTGGGCAATACATCTTACTTGCAAGGCTGACCGTGGAATGCTTCCACAAACCCAGACAGTTTTTCTACTATGGCATCATTATTAGATGCATTGTCACATGTTATCACCGAGATTTATTTACCAGGTAAGTTTCCAATTCAGATATTTGTGCATCATTGGCTCACTTTATCAGATATCTTGTAGTTTTTTAATACATTTGCAAACTCGGTAGCAAGTCGAGCTCCAGTATGACATGCTCCAACTTCAACAAAGTCAAGCAAAAAACTCTTGATGCTTCTGTGAGTCTCAAAATGGACTGTAATAGCCATGTAAGCTTGATGATTCAGCGCTGTCCAACAATCCGTGGCAAAGTTCAGCTTTCCTTCATGTTTCTGCAAGGTGAGTTGTTAGGGGAATTATCTATAGGTGTAACTGTCATGCACCTAGAAAACACTGATGGACATCTCGAGACACTGTTGAAGCTGATGGAATGTATTGGGATGGTCTACCCATCTTCATATTCAACTTGTAACCAGGGTCTTCAACAACGTTGAATAGGCGCATGCTTTCACTCATCCAACAAACATGATTGGCCCGTGTTTGAAGTGAAGAAGGAGGCAGTGATGAGTATGTTATCTTTCCTTGTTCCAGTCTCTCAGAAGCCACTATGATTGACCCATCTCACAGGTTATTCTTATCCTGCATTATTCCTCTTGCTTCTTCTAGGTTGGCACTGCTGACCGACTCTACTACATTTTCCCCAAAACACTTGACAGCATGAGCTTTTAGGTTGGACGTAGAAGTGGCATTGAAGGTATCAATGTTTTGTTTAACTTCACGACTGTGCACATTTTTACATTTTGTCACAGCACATTCATAAACATGGAATCATCTTTTCCCTTCAACATGGTAAATCGGGAGCTTGAAGAAGATGTAGATAGAAGACTTGTAAGTCAAGTATAACTTATCTCTGATGATGTTGATCAGTCTGTGAAGTGATACATGTGTCTATGACAGACCTAGGACTTCCTGGGAATTGCAGCTCTGTTGTCCACTATCAGAGCCTTTCTCCTTACATCCAGAGGTGTGTTCAGGGGCTGATGCACCCTTTGAGGTACATTTTTTGATCTTCTTCACCTGAATCTTGTTTTCACCCTCCTCATTAGTAGATTCAATTCTATGGTGTACTCGCAAAGGAGGGTTGCTACTTTCAGTAGTCAGGGATTCAGGGAAGGATTGAACAAATGCCATAGAGATGGTAGAGAGTTGTCGAGACAGAGAATTCATTGGAATGTCTCTGTCTGTTACTGTGGTTGTTGCAAAAGCAGAGCAAATGCTGCACAATGGCATTAACAGACTTACATTAGAGATAGTCTTGATAGCAAAGCGAAGTGGTTGTGAGAGTAGAGTTTAGCTGGTTAGGCTGAGAGTGAGAACTATAGAGACTTTTTATTATCAGTAGACTACAGAGTTCTTATATACTACTACAGGATAGAGTTTAGGCTATAGCTAAAACAACTCATGAAATCATAGTGCCCTGTGGGCATAGTCTACATGTGTATAATGCATGTATTTGAAACAGGAGTCATTCATATGTTATACCGAGTGTAAGACTCGAGGTATTCATTTCAACACTCCTCCTTGAGTGGACTCACTGTTGCTTTAGATTAAGCATAGAGTGGAAAAGAAAAAATTCACTTTTTCTAGATTTTTGGTTAAAACATCAGCAGGATTCTTTGATCCATCAATCCAATCAAGATTGATTTGCTTCTGTTCTAGGAGCTCTCAGATATAATAGAAGCGAATGTCGATGTGCTTCGATCATTTCTCCTGAACTTCAGAAGTCGACCAGAATAGACTGCCCATATTGTCTCCATAGAGCATTGGAGTCTGTATCTCAAAACCAATCTTAGTCAGGAGTTGGGAGACCCAAACTAATTGTTGCAAGCAATCAGAGATAGCCATATATTCAGCTTCCGTCGATGAAAGTGCAACTGTTTTTTGTTTATGACTCAGCTAGAAAATAGTTCCGTTAGTGATTGTAACAAAATTGCTGGTGATAGATTTCCGGTCTTCTGAATCAGAAGCCCAATCCGAATCGGAATAGGCTATGACACCTTGGTTTGAGTTACCATCAAACTCAAGAACCATATTTTTAGTGCTATTAAGGTACCGAAGAAGATGCATGCCAGCAGTATAGTGCTCTTTATTTGGAGTCACCATGTGTTGTGATAATTTTACAATGGCAAATGTGATCATGAGATACATCAATGATCTGACCAACTGTTGGTACTTCATTCTGAATCTATTGTTTGGTACTTTATCGGAAGTTTTGAACATGTATCCTTTCAGCAACAGTATTTCTTCAGATCCGGACTTGATACTGAATTGATCAAGGACCTTTTGAAGGTACTTCTGCTGATGCAAGAAGATTTTCTTGTTCTGACGATCTCGAGATATTTGCATACCGAGAAATTCTGTCATAACACCTTGATCATGACATTCCCATTTGGTTGAGAATTTTAGCTTCAACTCTTTGAGGAGCTGGGAGTTTTTCTTTCCCATGAAAGCTACATCATCAACATAGACAAGCGCAATGACAAGTTCACATGTCTTTGGATGATGGTAATAATATACACCTGCATCAGATTTGCATTAGACAAAACCGATCTCAGTCATGCTGGCATTTAATTGTTTCCACCAACTTAACCCAGCTTGCTTAAGGCCATACAATGCTCGGCGTAATCTCCAGACCTTATTTTCTTTGCTGGTGGCTGTAAATCCTTCGGGTTGTGTTATATAGATTTCCTCATCCAGTTTGCCATATAAATAGGCAGTTTTTATGTCAACACTAAACATATCCCAATTTTCAAGGGCGGCAATGCCTAGAAGGAGATGGGCAGTTTCATAGCGGACTACTGGAGAAAAAGCTCATTATAGTTGATTGTTTCGATTTGAAAGAATCCTTTTGTGACTAGTCAAGCGCGAAGGCAGCCATCGCTTTTCTCATTAAAGACCCATCTATTTTTAATAGTTCTTCGACCTTTCAGGAGATTTACTAATTCATAAACACCATGTTTCTGTAAAGCTTCTAATTCCTCCAAACAAGCATCGATCCACCCCTTCCACATTGTCACAGGTAGTTGTGTTAAGTCCTTGAATTGGACCGGTGTTTGAATCTGATTTGCAAGTTCAAAGAGAAAGTTATTTAGCCTTACTCCTCCTTCTCTGATTAGAACTTGAACTTCTTCCATAGTGGCTTCTCCAGGGGCTGGAGCATCACCAAATTGGGATGGAAGTCAAGAGCCATGCTCTTCTTTGTATTCCTCAGCTCATCGACTAGCTTCTTCATAGTGTCTGCGAATTTCTTCACGACGTGCTTCATCAGCTTGTTCATCGGTAGGTATACAAGCATTCTGTCTATCAGATCTTGGAGGTACCCTTTGCTGGATTCCTTCTTCAAAGTCCGGTAAGAAAGGTTGTCTCTCATAATCTTTCAGAACTTTCAATGGGTGTTTATCTCCATAAATGTTATCTGGTCGGTTTGGTACTTTAGTTTTCCGTTTAGATCTTCTAACATTATGTTCTGATTCATCAGGCGGAGTTATATCATGCTATTTTCTCCATGTTGGCTGTTCCTGCCATGGAGGCTGGTTGGACGGGCCGGGAGTTGCATTATGAGGAGGTGGTGATAGAGCTTTTTGTTGCCATGATGGCGACATTGGCTGTGGCAGTGGTACTGCCAGTGGAGCTCAATTAATAGGTGGTTGATCCATAGAGGGACTATTAAGAGAATTGGGGTCGAGATTAAAATCGACTTCTCCTCCATTTCTGGAGATCTCTGATTCCAAGGAATTACTTCGACTCGGAGTATTACTCAATCTTCTTTCGAAGCTACCTGGTTTCGATTTATCGCATTTCAGGAAGAAAGCTTCATCGAAAATGGCTGTGGGAAAAATGAATACTACATTTCTGTTTTGGTGTCTTATAAATTGATAATTTGGGCCTTGGTATTCCAAAAATATCATAAGCTCAGATCGTGAGGAGAGCTTATTTGTATATATCTCTTTTGGAAGATAAATGTAGGCACCACAGCCAAACACTCAGATCTTCGTCAGGTCCGGTTTGGTTCCATAAAATAATTCATATGGAGTTTTCCACTTCAGTCATTGTGAAGGCATGCAGTTGTAAATATAGACTGCATATGTCATAGAGAATCCCCACTATGAGTTGGGAAGACATGCGTGTTTGCGCATGGCTTGTGATTTTTTGTGCAACGTTCTATTGAGTCTTTCAGTGTGCTCATTTTGTTAGTGGACATTAGGAGTGGAAAGCTCATGTTTAATGCCATTGGTAAACAAGTACTCTTGTAGAGTACTATTGGTGTATTCTCCTCCTCGATCAGTGCGCAGTCCCTTGATCTTTTGATCAGTGGAGTTAGCAAGCAACATCATGATTTTGATCATTTCTCGAGGTGCATCACTTTTGTGGGTAATCATTGTGGTGAATGCCGTACTGGAATAATCATCCAATATGGTTAATACCCATTTATAGTGATAATAAGAGATTACCGGAAGTTCGAATAGATCCAAATGGATTAACTCAAGAACTTGTGTTCCACAGCTTTCTGAAGTGGGAAAGGATTTTTGCACGAGTTTACCTTCAGCGCATCCTTTACAAACTGGTTTATCTCATGGAATACTAATAGGTAGAATGCCTAAAGATTCTTTTGAGAATTTACTCAACACGAGATCTGACGGATGTCCTAATTGACGATGCCAGGTTGTATAATCAGCATTCACGGTTGCGTAAGCACTGGCTTCGGAGATTTCCTTGATTATCCTAGTAAGGACAGCGGAAATACTGGGAAAATGTCCTGAGATACCCGAAAGTACAGCATGATTATTTTTATCTCGAAAGGTGAGATGCTTCACATTGGCTTCTAATCTTAGTCCAGACCGTAAAAGTTGTCTGACAGAGATGAGCTGCATGTTTATACTGTTTATGTAAAATACAGGCCAAAGTTTAGTCTCTCGGACTTCTTTGGTCCCTGTATTTGTATCTACAACTAAGTGTTGGATAATTACTGTTCCTCGGCCTTGAATTTTTAATTGGCCAGAGGCAGTTTGTACCATTCCAAAGAAGCATCGATCGACTGTAGAAAAGTCTGAGAGACTGCCAGTAAAGTGGGCTGAAGCTCCACTATCTAGCATCCACTTAATCGGATAAGAATTGTTACGACCTTAATCTTTATAAAGACTCAGGTTGCAGACAAGTGACAAAGACTTGAGGGCAATAATAGAGAAGAGTAAGGGAAGGATACGATTGGTAAAGCGTAAGGAATACAGCAGTACCTACAGGGTTTATATATGTAGAGACAACTACCCAAGGTAACTAAGTATAGAACAGGACTGAGTCATAATACTCGGGGTAGTGGAGTAAGTGGAGCAAGAACGTATGGATGTGGAGTAAAGCATATGGGAGTGGAGTAACAGTGAGACAAAAGATACTAGAAAGGAAAGGTGAAAGAAAAGTATAATGGGCAGGCATGAGAATGCGGAAAAACAAAAGAGCCTGAACGAATGACCATAACCGGTGAAACCATAACAATACCCTCCATTTAGGGTTCGTAACCACACAAATACTAGTGCTTAAGGGTGTGGAGAAGTGCAAGTATCGCTTTCTTCTTCGATCCGATGATATGATTATCGAAGTCAACATAGCCAATAAAGTGTGGGGCGTTGGGCATTCCGACTTGGGCCACAAAATAGCTGTCTCCTGCATAACTTTCTTTGACAGCGAGTTTGTCAAAGAGTGTGTAAACAACTTCCTTCCAAAAAGTTTCATCTTTCTCTCCTCCTTCGACGATTGTGGTGTATCCTCTAGGAGAGACAAATGGAATGGGTTCGGAGGATGGTTCATATTGCCTTAAGAAGGTTTTGAGTCATACAGCTTCAACATTGAAGTTGGCTTTCAATCGGAGATCGTCTTCAAAAGGAGGGGGAAATGGAGATGGGCTTTTGATACGAATAGGGAGGGATGTAGGCGAGTTGGGACGGGTAGGGACGTCGGCGTCATCACCTAAGTAAGCTTTGAGAACTGTGCAGGCATATTTGATCTTTTCCTCAGATCCGACCTCTGGCATGGCACGTAGTAGATAGGCGAGTTTGATAGAAATGTCATGGGCTTTGAGTTCGATGCGGGTGAGGGATAGTTCTCTGGTGTCATCAACCAACTTCTTCAATTGGTTTTGGATGTTCGTGTCTTTGACGATTTTGTTGAATAGTGGTTGGACGGATACTAAGACCGTTGACGTGTTGGTGGCAACAGTACTAAGAGTGCCTCCTAAGTTACGAATGTGAGCCAAATTTGTCAAGATAATGAGGATGGTTTCTCTTTGTTGTTCAACGGAGCGTAGGTTCTTGTTGAATGTGGTGTGAATTTTGGTGTCGTAGGCAAGGGTGTTGGTGAAAGGAGGGGTGTTAGACATGTTTGTTGGTAGGAATGCGAGGTGTTCTGAAAGAAAAAGGCGAGGAAAAGTTTCGGTTTATCTATTATTCTCCATCTCCTCTTTTAGGCAGATGTTCCAAATCTGCTATCTACCATCCCGTGTTCCACCTGGTCCTATCTCCTTCTAATTGCTCCAACAGACCAGAGTTTGTTAACTCCGCCATCTCTACCACATCTTTCAACATTTTGATCATCCGCTTCTCCTTCTTTAACTTCAAAATTAACTCCTTCTTTTCTTCATCTGTCATAGGCATGGCGTCTTTGGGTGGGTTCATGATGAGCGGCGTTTGGACATGTGATTGGAAAAGAAGATAATCTGACGTATCCTGATGGGCGTGCACCAGGTATTGTCCTCCAAAGAGGGCTTGGGCATCGTAGATGTTGGTGTTACCACCGACAGCTGAGAGGGTTGGTGAATTGGCGAGGAAGGACATTGACGATTGTTGTATACCGATTGGAGTGCTTTCAATGGGTTTTATATCCTATGATCGTGCTTTTTCGTACTCGTCTAGGACGTCCTTGGCGTTCTCTAAGGCTGATTTTGGTAACCATGTGTCTTCTTCATTTCCGTAACCTTTCCAATGTACCAAATATTGGATTCCTCTTCCTCGCTTCCTATGTCCTCGGATCTCTTCGATTTCATACTCTTCTTCTTCGTTTATGATATCAGGTGGCGGCAGGGTAGGGTGGTGTTGGCTGTCAAACTCGGGTTTGTGGCATCGTGTGAGTAATGAAGCGTGGAATACATTGTGGATTGCCCAGGACTCAGGTAATCGAAGCTTGTATGACCGATCTCCGACAGTTTCAACGATCTCAAAAGGTCCATAGCGTTTGTTGTCAAGTTTCCGTGATGGTCGGTTGGAATGAATGTTAACTGCTTCTAGCCAGACCTTCTCTCCGGGTGAGAACACTTTAGAGGTATTTCCGTGGTTTCCTCGGTTTCGCATAAGATCATTGTTCTCTTCCATTGCCGCTTTAGCTTCTTCTCGGGTTTCTCTAACTCCGATGAGAAATCCGCTGCCTGGGTTGAACAGGTAAACTGTGATTCCCTTTCCATGGATGGAATCCATGATTCAAAAAGAACGGTGTGTTCTTCGTGGCAGAGTGGACTTTATCGTTGTAATGGAACTCCGCCGTAGGTAACCATTTCGTCCAATCGTTCTGTCGATAGCTGATAAAATTCCGCAAGTACATTTCGACTTCTTGGTTGATACGTTCCGTTTGTCCATCCGTCTGAGGATGATAAGCTGTTGATAGGTTCCTTTCTATCCCCAATGATGTGCATAACTCCTTCATGAATTTAGATGCAAACTGCGGTCCTCTGTCACTGATGATTCTTCGGAGAATTCCGTGGAGCCTCCAAATCTCCGATTTGTATAGATGTGCTAGTTCGATTGACGTGAGAGTTGCAGTGGTGGGGAAAAGGTGGATCATCTTTGAGAACCGGTCGACGATAACAACAATAGCATCTTTGCCTTCGGACTTAGGTAGAGGTCCGATCATGTCAATAGAGATTTCCTGCCAAGGGCCTTCTGGGATTGGTAATGGGTTCAGCGTAATTGGTTCGGGTCTGCGAATGATCTTGTTCTTTTGACATATGTCACATCCTCTGACATATCTCCTGACGTCCGTCTTGATCGTGGGCCACCAGAACGTCCGCTTCAACAGTTCTAGCATCCGATGTTGTCCAGGGTGTCCGACATCGGGGGAATAGTGGTGATCGTGTAGGATTTGATCTCGCAAGTTCCTTTCATCCGGCACATAGATCCGTCCTTGTCGGTAAATTATCCCTTCTTTCTCCCACACTTTCTCCAGTTGTTTTGCCAATTCCTGCAGTACCATGGTTTCTCTCCTTTTCGACTTTCTGATAACTTTCAGGATCTGTTGGTCGGCTGATATCTCGAATCGTCGGGATCGTAAAATGGTGGCTTCATATACTGGCGTTTCTTCAACTATTCTTCGTACAAACTCCTTTCCTTTGAACATTTCCATGTTCCTGTTGTCTCGGCTTGTGTCTGGTTTGACTATGAGGGAGAGGATGTCAGCTTTGGTGTTGGATTTTCCGGGTATGTGTCGTAGTGTGAAATCGTATTCTTGCAGCATAAGGTACCATCTTGCTTGTCGAGCATTCAGTTTTTGTGGGTCTCTGAAGTGTTTCAAGTTCTCGTGGTCCGTCCAGATTTCGAACTGTTCCTTCACATCCAACAGGTACTGTCTCCATAATTTCAGCGCCTTGACTATAGCCAGTAACTCCTTGTCATAGATCTCGTAGTTTCGTTCTGCTTCAGTCAACGTTTTGGACATGAATGCAATCGGATGCCATTTTCCTTCTTGTTCCTGTAATAGGATTGCTCCCGTTTCATAGTTTGATGCATCCACCTCCAATCTAAACTTTCCATAGTCATTTGGCAATGCCAATACTGGTTCGTTGGTAATGGAATCTTTGACGCTTTCGAATGCCTGTTGTTGTGCTTCTTCCCATTTCCACTCTTTTCCTCCTCCCTTCAACTGATTAAGCGGAGCTGCGATGATGCTGAAGTTTTGTATAAAACGTCTGTAAAAGTTCGCGAATCCCAAGAAACTTTCCACCTCCTTAATTGTTCGTGGCGTTTTCCATTCCTTTATGGCCCTGACCTTGTCCTTCTCCATAGTGGCTTTTCCATTTCCTACAACCGTGCCTAATAAGGCAATTTCCATGGCGTCGAATTCGCATTTCGATCGTTTGAAGAATAGACTTATGTTTGTCGGCGATTTTCAGGAAATGTATAGTCCGTTCATGTAGTTCCTCTTTGGTACATCCTGGAATCGTGAAGTCATCCATATAGTTGACCAGTGCACCTTCTTGGATCATTTCTCGGAATATAGTTGCCATCATGCATGAAAAGGTTGCCGGGGAGTTACTCATTCCAAAAAACATGATGGTAGGTTCGAATAATCCACGATTGGTGATAAACGCTGCTTTCCATTCATCTCCTTCTCTGATCCTGACATTGTTGTAACCCCAGATAATGTCCAGTTTATTGAAGTATTTCGCATCTCGCAGTTGGTCGAGTACTTCGCTTATGAGCGGTAATGGCATTTTGTCCTTGATCGAATGTTCGTTGAGTTTCCTGTAGTCCTGGCATAGTCGGAGCGATCCTTTTCTTTGGTACGAAGAAACAAGGGGCAGCGTATGGTGATTTGGATGGTCGAATTCGTTTCGATGCTAGGTTCTCATCTAAGAACTTATCGAGTTCCTCCCTTTCCTTTGGCGTCATGTTATAAACCTTCGATGATATTCCTTTGGTGCATCCTTCGTTAGATTGATCTCATGATCCCATTCCGTTCGAGCTGGTAATTGCTCAAAATTCCGTTTGTTAAACAAGTGCGTAAATGGTCGAATGTAATCGGTAAATCTTCGGGGTTGGTGGGATCTGATTCTTTTTCCTCCGTAGCTGTCCACATCAGTGGTTAGCCTCGAGAAAAAGGAATCATTTGGTGTGGTGTAGTGCATGTACTGGGGCATCGTGTAAATCTGACTTCTTGGTTTATCCAGTCGATCTCCGGGTTATGTTGAATTAACCAGTCGTATCCAAGAAAAATATCCGCACTCGAAATGTCCGATACCAGTGCCTTGATTTCCTCCTTATGTCCTCCTAGATCCATCTGGATTTTGGCGTCCTCCGTTAATATCCCTGTCCGATTTGGTGTTCTGTCTGCATTTCTCATGCGAATGGGTTGTTGCCGTTTGACCTTCTTCAATTTCTCTCTCTCTGCCAACTCCTTTGCTATCATCGTCATATGTGCTCCCGAGTCGATAAGGGCCTTGACCGTTTTGTTTCCGTTCTTGGTGTTGATGGTTGCATCCAGCAGAATTTCGCGCGTTGAGTCTCTCTTGAAAGGAATAACATATTTGGATTTCGAATTTGTTGTTACATGGGGAGAGACTCTATGATTTATGGGTCGAGATTTCATGCTCAATCGGACCATTCGGCAAAATCCTGCTTCTCGGTGGCATCTTCTTCGTCCTGTGGACTATCCTCGGTCGTTTCCCTAGTCCTAGCTCTCTTCAGTGCCCTACAATTCCTGGCAATATGCCCTGTTTTGTTACAATTGTAATACGTTACAGTCTTCTTCGGCTGCCTGCATTCTCTAGCAAAATGTCCGAACTTTCCACAATTGAAACACTTCCTCTGATTATTCGGGGTTTGGACTCTAGCGGTCTCAGACCTTCCTAATTCCATGGGTTGTCTACTTCCTCCATAAGTGACTCCTGTCGCGGTGTGTTTGTCAAACAAACTCATCGTTTCTGTTCCCATTCCTACTGCTTTTATGGTCTCGAGCCATTCGTTGAAAGTGGTGGGAACTTTGTTGGGTGGGAATGATAGAATAGTGCGGATGGTTTCCTTTCTGACGTTCTTCTTCAACAAGAAGATAGCATGTTGATTATCCATTCCCACTTTGTTCATCATCAAGGTGAATTCAACTAAGAAGTCCACGATGGGTTTTTTCCCTTGGGTCATCGTCTCGATAGCTATCTCGCTCTTCTCCTTGTCCATCCCATCGATAAACAACTCCTTAGCTTGCTTCTCGAATTGCTTCCACGTAAACGTTACGTCTGGGTTGGTGACTTTGTCCGCTATGAGTGCTGAAAAACTTCCGGCTACTCCTCCTCTCATCCTGGATATGGCCGCTATGATCATCCTATCATTGTCGGTGATTCCGTTAAACTTTATGAACAGCTTGATGCTCCTCCACCAGTCCTCAAATCTCTCTCTGCTTCCCTCGAACCAACCGGGATCGGGGATAATTGACTTGGTATTCTCTGTGGTCGACATGTCTGATGGTTCCTTTGTCTCTGATTGGTCTTCGTTGTCGATGTGTATATCCGCAAAACTGTCCGCAATTTGATCTACTTCCTCGTCGATTTCTGACTGTGGTGCTGATTCCGGTCTCGATGTCGGGCTACTCGGTAACTCGATCTCTCGCAACAATCCGTCGTGATATGCGGCTAATTCTTCTTCGACAAGTCGTTTCTTTCCTTGTCGGCTGCTACTTGGCATAAACTCGTGCCCTGATGACTACGCTTGTAAAAGCTTCGACGCGAAAAAATTACGTCCGTTCGATTGGTAGATCTGCCGTATGCACTACCACTACAGCAAGCTCGCTAGGCTGCTGTCTGCAAGGTGAGGTGTAGACGCTTTACCAAATGTTACGACCTTAATCTTATAAAGACTCAGGTTGCAGACAAGTGACAAAGACTTGAGGGCGATAAGAGAGAAGAGTAAGGGAAGGATACGATTGGTAAAGCGTAAGGAATACAGCAGTACCTACAGGGTTTATATACGTAGAGACAACTACCCAAGGTAACTAAGTATAGAACAGGACTGAGTCATAATACTCAGAGTAGTGGAGTAAGTGGAGCAAGAACGTATGGACGTGGAGTAAAGCATATGGGAGTGGAGTAACAGTGAGACAAAAGATACTAGAAAGGAAAGGTGAAAGAAAAGTATAATGGGCAGGCATGAGAATGCGGAAAAACAAAAGAGCCTGAACGAATGACCATAACCGGTGAAACCATAACAAGAATCAGAGTTTGATCTTATGCTCATGATGGATGACTTAAATTCAGGTATGATGTTATCGAGAAGAGTGTTCCTGATGCTCAATTCCATCGCATATATTACTCTGGATCAGTACATGAGGGATTATTTAGAATTAGTCCTCTTCTTGAACTGGAGCGGAGCACGAGGCTCGAAGCTCTGGCGACATCACAGCACTGGAAGGAAGAATTAGTAATCGATTGCGAGTGGAGGGGTAATACTTGCGAGTATGAATCCCCTTCATTCTCAGCATCATAATCGAATTCTTCTTTGTCATCCATTTGGTTTTGCCCAGAATAGATTGAGATCTCATCATCCTTCTTCTCTTCTATTACTGATTTCCCAAATTCCTCGATCGCATAATCAATAGGTGATCTGGACCATCTTTCCAGTTCCTCAGGCATTGTGTGATACTCAGATTGAGTTTCACTTAGCTCCTTCACCATTTCGATGTTGGTCCTGACAGTGACACCATTGATTCAGCGAGCTCCGAGACGTTTGTCCCAGGTGAGGAGGGCCTTGAGTTTGGCCATTTGGTAAGGAGTGACCTTACCAGTCCGAGAGACATCAAGACGAGGGTCTCGTGTCCTTTGTATACCAGTTTGGGCAATGCGTTCTAGATCCCAATAAGTGATATCGGTATAGAAGCCATTGACCCAAAGATATGTTCATCCATATGGAAGTTCATATTCCATAGTTACGTCATCCTCGTCAAATGGGTAATCATACCGGTGATGAAGGGTGTGTGACCATGTGTCCGTGTAGTGTGAGGAAAGAGAATGTGAAGGGTTTGCATCTGAATAAAAGTCACACCATACATCATCATCATCCAGCCAATGATTGATGGTGGACCCGAGTTTGACAGAGGTGTCGGATGATAATTCACCCGAGTGGTCCCATATAGGATATGGTATGACATCAATATTGTCAATAGAGTAACCCCGTTCGATTATTTCGTCCCAAGTGAGATTGGGTGGGATTTCACATGACATATCATCAATGGGAAAGCGGTTAGCATTATCCCATGCATCACAGAATGAGGTGGTGGAAGAACCAGTGGGTTCAACATTCCAGTCTAGAGGATGAGAAGTTGGTTCGACCCACTGGTTGTTCCAGTCGTCGCCCATGTTATTGGTTGTCCATCCATGTGCAGCAGATTCAGAAGAATCACATGTTATGGGTGTGACATCATTGGATTGGTTCATGGGAACTGCGCATTTGATGTTGTCATTAGGCATATCATATAGAGCCCAAAAAGGTCGATCACAATCAATCTTGATTGATTGTTCCCGAGATTCATCATCAAGCCAGGTTCCATCAGCAGATGGATCAACTGATTTGAGATAATTCAGGTTTGATTCGATCGTATTTTGGTAATCAATGTCGTGATACCAATCATCAATCCATTCATTGCCGTTATGTATATTTAACATGACAATGTCTGCATTAGGGGAAGAAACAATGGAACCATCATCAGGAGATGATTGTGATGTATTTAAATGAGATAACTCACCAATCAAGGGAGTCGGCGGTTTGATTGCCGCTTTCTTGTTTCAGATGCAATGCACCAGAGACTGTGTGGTCAGTGTGGTAGAGAGAGAAGAAGATCGAGGGTCGTAGAGTTGGGTTTCGAAACCTGGAGGAATGGTGATTGCAGGGAATGCGATCACAGAAGCTGCAGTGTAATTGGGAGGTGAGGCCTCAACTGCTGTGGCTTTTCCTTTACCCTTGCCCTTGCCTTTAGCACAAGTTCTCTTGCGCTTCTTATCATCATCAGGTTTAGCTCCATGTAGAGCCTGCTGCTGCTGATGCTGCCTGGAAGGTCCAGGCATAGCATTTTGCCATCGCAGAGCCTGTCCAGATGGTTTAAACCTGGTAGTGGCGAGATTCTGAGGGTTTTGCCAGGCTGCAGTGATAGTAGCCCTCACTTTCTCGATAGTGAGACCGGACACATTTTTGGCCAAAGCAAGGATGATTCCGATCGTAGATTCTATACAAGCCGGAAGAGTGGAGAGGAGCATCATGGTCTGGAGCAAGTCATGAAGAGTCGCCCCAGTGGCAGTGATCTGTGAGCAGATTGCGACAAATTCAGCAATCTGCCCAGATGGATCCTGAGTATCTTGAACCTTAAAATTCAAGAGGGCCTGAAGCCTTTCATAGATGAAAGTTGGTCCTCAGACTCCGTAATTCAACTTCATTTTAGCCCAGAAATCTCTTGGGCTGTTGAATTCTTCCCGGAGCATATAGTCTAGGAGAGTGGACTCGATTATTGCAGTTGCCTGCAATTTGAGAGTTGCCCTGATTGCCTGTTCTTTAGCCAGTTCAGTGGCATCGGTGGGCAAGGTGGGGAGCAGCTGAGGGCTGCTGCTGACATCCCATGCGGTCAGGGTGGAGTCCTTATGATTCATAAGGATCAATGTTTCTTAACGTGGCAGGCCCAGGTATCGTAATCTTTGGTGCTGGAGAGCTTGGGGAGAGCGTTGGTTGAAGTATCAATTTGTGCCCTATATCCCATGATCGGTTAGTAAACCTCTGATCTAGGGTACGACATGCTATACTATAGGCTATTCTAGATGGGCTTTATATCTGTCTATCCAAAAGCAGTTGGATATTGGAGATCCGAAGATCATCAATAGATGCACTAACCAGAGCCCATAAACTGTTGCGAAAGCAGAGCAAATGCTGCACAATGGCATTAACAGACTTACATTGGAGATAGTCTTGATAGCAAAGTGAAGTGGTTGTGAGAGTAGAGTTTAGCTGGTTAGGCTGAGAGTGAGAACTATAGAGACTTTTTATTATCGGTAGACTACAGAGTTCTTATATACTACTACAGGATAGGGTTTAGGGTATAGCTAAAACAACTCATGAAATCATAGTGCCCTGTGGGCATAGTCTACATGTGTATAATGCATGTATTTGAAACAGGAGTCATTCATACATTATACCGAGTGTAAGACTCGAGGTATTCATTTCAACAGTGGTGACTTTGGTAGACAATATGTTGGGATTTGCTGGGTCTGTGCCATCATTTGATGCAACCATGACAGGGTCCAGGATAAGTTGATTGTTGTCAGAGATAGTAGTAGTAGTGGCATTATGTTGCTTCTGAGCTTCACGGAGCTTGACAATCAACTGATCTTCACTTTCTTCCAACCTTTGAGATAGTTTCCAGTGAAGAGATTTGCGTAGTTCTTCAGAGTTCATGCTTGTAGGTAATATCACATAAATGTACAAATTATCTGATTATGTTGTCATGGCTGTGCCATACATCAAACTTGGGGGTACCCCTCACACAGTGAAGGGGTTGGAAAGGGTTACAGACTACTGACCTTTGCCCTTACCCCTCACAACCCCTCTAATACTGTATACTCCCAGGGTCTGGTCTACCCCTGCTAAACTCTAGTCATTTGCATGCTAATCGCATGTAATTCACATGTAAATGACATCCTCTGGGCAAAAAAGTGCAAAGATGTGATTTACCCTACAATTCACTGCACCGGAGTCACAATAAGCCACACGACTTATTGAATATATATTGATTTTTTCGTGACAAAGTCACGCTTTTGTCACAGAAAATTCAATATATATTCAATATGCCACGTGGCTTATTGTGACTCCGGTGCAGTGAATTACATGTCAATTGCATGTCAAACACATGCAAACTCCTTTTTACTGAGATTTACCCGTCTGAACAACGAGAGCGACAATAGAGCTCATCGCGCGCGTAGATCCACCACGAATAGTCAAAAAGAATGGATAATTAATCATACATGTAGTACATGCATATCCCGAACTACCAAAGTTAAAAGATTCAATAATTACAATGAAGAGGCACACCTGTCAGCTCGCCTTTGGGCCAAGATTAGCCGCCGCGTTCCGTCGGCGCTTGTTGCCTCTACGAATATCAATCATGTCATTATCCGCTTCAGGATCCTTGTTAAACCCCAACATCGCTATACTTTTACCCAGACCACCAAGGGCCTGGTTTTGCCCGGCCCCTGCTCCTTTCGGTCTTCGTCTACCACCACCACCGCCACCACCACCATTTCCCCCTCCACTACCAGCACCAGCCCCTGCGCCATTCGTTGATGTCGTTGAAGTGAGCGGTAGAGGGAATGGTGACGGTATTTCATCCACTGATAGTGAATGCGGGTTTGGAAACGGACCGGATGTAATGGGGAGACTACTAATCAGAGCGCCATTGACAGGCGGACCCGGCGTTGGTGGGGGAGACGTTCCCAACTTGTTGCGCAGCTTCCGCGTCAATGGCGGTCTTGAGTGGGCGTCAAGAGTCGCATCTAAGTTGTTCATCAGTACTAACTGTCTGTGTCGATCACAGCTAACACACCTCCCGTAGCGCCTTCACCTTCCTTTTCTTCACGAGCTTTTCTTCTTCTTTCTTCAATCCCTTCAAGTAATCGTTCTCGTACACGATCTCTGCCTCTCTTCCACTCGTCCTCCACCCTCTCACGCTCTTCGTCGTATGCGGTCTGGGCACACTCGATGGCATACCGCTGTTCATTTTCCAGCTGGGCAAGGATTGCAGACCTTTCTAGAGAAAGAGGGAGTAGCCTGAGGTTGTATAAAGGGTACAATTCGGGTCGCAGCGCGAGCTGTACGGATAAAGCATGGAGTTGAGACTGTGCCGAACCATATGGAAGTGAAACGACGGGCATGGCGGCGCAGAGAGATCCTTCCTTCCTTCCGCTTAATGCTAGTTCACGTCACAAAGTGTAACGCGATCGTGTGACGAGGTGCACCAAAGCCTCCGTTTGTTAGACTGGACGCTACACACATAAATCTACATAACCTTCTCAACCATTCCCAGACCCTCCACCTCAAGAACCTTACGAATCTTTTCACAAACCTCAGGGTCGTAAGGTGCATGCACACCAGGCTCCTTGAGTACTCCATCCAGAACAAGTTGAACTGTGATGCCACAAGGCACTCCAACAGTAAGTGCCATAGCAGAGTATCCACCAGGGACAGTTGATCCATAAGCTTCAAGCGTCGAAGTCAAGATTTGCTACAAGACGTTAGAACAGAATTCGCACATGAAAAATTATTTGACGACTTACAGTAGTCCCATCAGCCCACTCAACAACAAACTTGTGTTGAAGCATCACAAGATCTCTCTCACCGACTTCATACTTCATCAAACCTTCCAATCTAGCGCAAAGCGTATCCAACAGATTCCCAGCCCTGACTTGCGCAGGCTCATCGCTCAAGGTACCAATCCACCTCAATCCAGAAACAATCCTCTCCGCCTCGGACGCGCTAGAGAATTTGACTTTGGCGTTGATACGGTCAACGATGGCAGCTTCAGTAAGATCATCTTGCGCTTCAGCACCGACGAGAATTTTGGTGATCTGCTTCCATGTTATACCCTCCTTTAACCATTCCTTCTCAGTCTGATCCAACCAACCCAATTTTACAAGAGTACCGATAAATTCTGGGAATCCTTGATATCTCAGTGTACCGCGCAGGACAGTCTCGGCCTCAGGAATATTGTACCATTCACGGAACGGTGTAGAGTCGCGGTTGGGATAGCCAACAAACGCGAAAGCGGGGGAGATATAGTAAGGTTTGGCATGACCCATGAGTTCGGAGCCGGTAACGGTGAATGCTTGAGAGTTGGATATGTAAGATGCGGTATTGAGAAGTGCAAGAAGAACACCACGGGATGACCAGGAGAACTTGTAGCCGAGGGGGTTATCAGCACACTCGGGAGCAGGAAGACCACCGCAGTATGAAAGGAATTGCTTGATCTTTGGAGGGCTGTGAGTTATCACGTAGCCTAATTATTGGGAGTTTTCAACTCACTTTCCCACCCTTGGCATGAACCTCGTTGATGGTCTTGACAGCGTACAAGTGATCGATACCAGGGTCGAGACCAATTTCGTTAAAGACAACGATACCAGCAGCCTTTGCCTCGGCGTCAAGCTCCCTCATTAAGGGGTTCACATAGCTAGTTGTGACGACGTGTGTCTTGGACTTGATGGCGGCCCGAATGACAGCCGCATGATAAGTGTAAGGAATGAGTGAAATAACAAGATCATGTTCGGCAACTGCCTTCTCCAAAGCATCAGTCGAGTTGACATCGAGAGAGATTGCAGTCGTCGCGGGAAGTGATTCTGCTAGTGCCTTGGCGGAAGAAAGAGTCCTGCATGCTTTTGGAAAGGTTACAAAGCCAACCTAAAAGAAAGTCGATTTTGAAAGGTGACGCACCGATGGTCAACTCGTTTTCGGGATTTCTGACGACGTATTCCGCACAAGGACGTGCGACGAAGCCACTTCCCAAGAGGAGCACCTTCTTCTTCTTCCTTCCCGCTGCTTCCGCCTCAACGGCCTTGGCAGCTCGACCAAACTTGGGCCGAATATCCTTTCCTTCTTCTAACACCGACCTGGTGAACTCCGGAAGGACGAATGCGGACCTATGGATATCTTTGTTGTAGTACTTGGTGTTTTTCACCTCCCTAATGGGCGTTCGCAAATCCCTTCCAGGAGCTTTCGCACAGATCATAAACCCGATTTGTCCACTGGGATAAGTAGGGATTGTGGTATAAGCATACTCGGTTGTCTGGAAGATTTCACTTGTAACTCTTTTCAGATCTTGAATCAGAGAAAGCTGGATCCATTGACATTCGCCTTGGGTGCTGATGTGACCGCCTGGAGTAAGTGCATTATGAAGAAGCTCGAAATAGGGCTTTTGGAAAAGGGATTCCGCAGGACCAACGGGATCAGAAGAGTCAGTGATGATCACATCGTAGGTGTTTTGGTTGTTGGAAAGAAATTTAAAACCGTCACCAATGTGGACGGTGACTCGACGGTCCGAGAGAAGGCTGGACATGTGAGGCAGATATTGTTTGGATACACGGATAACGACCTAAAGGAAAGATCAGCCCGCGGGATCTGGATATTGGGATGTGAGAGATCATGCCTCGTCGATGTCGCAGAGCACGACTTGTTCAACGGTGTCGTGTTTGAGGACCTCGCGAACAACTCCACCATCACCGCCGCCCACGACCAAAGCCTTTTTAGGGTTGGGATGGGACGCCAGAGGAAGATGTGCGATCATCTCCTGATAGCTGAATTTTTGTTATGATTGCCCCTGAGGCCAAAGCTGTTAAAAACATACGAGAATTCATCTCGCTCCGTACACTGGATCACCCCATCAAGAACCAAAACGTTCCCAAAGGTCTCTGATTCGAAGACCAAGACGTCCTGATAAAGAGATTTTTCGACATGGAGGATTTTATTGACCTTGAGGGTCATAGCCTGGCCAGGCCATTGAGAGGAGATCTCACGGAACCAGCCGTCTGAAAGGATTTGGGTGAGATACACATGGCTCAGAGGCAGAACAGAGCCTGAACGGACCGACGATAGAAGAATGAGTTAGCGGTGCCATGATAAGCAGCGAAATTTGAGGCTGAGACTGATTGCTGATTGCGTTCCAGAAATAGATTGATCAGTAGTCACGTTACCGACTAGGATGGAGCACTGCCACCGCCTTCCTGCATCCTCCTCAGAGTCCTCAGTCGCCATGCACAAGCCGCTCATCCGCTTCATTGGCAGACGCAAATGGCCCTCGGGTGAGTCCAGTTGTGCTATTTACAGTCGACAATCTCACCCTTTCGCACAGCAGCCGGCCCCCCTCATCCCCACCCTGCTGCGTCTCCAGAGTTTCGGAACCATTTCGCGCAATTCCTCAAGAAACGAGAGACAGTTCCTGAGCGAGAGACAGTCTCTGCGTCATTGTCACATAGCCAATTCTGGGAGGCTCCATCCAGGTTTTGGAAGCCGAGAGTACGACAGCTCGAAGACGCGGAAATGGATGCAATCATGGTGCGTGCTGTTTGGTATACAAGTTACGGGTGCGCAACTGAACTATTTTACAGAGTGGTGGTGCCTCATCCTACGGCAGACATTGATGTAAAATTACACCCCTCCTTGATAATAGATGACCCCGTCCCAACTCAGTCCTTCTCCGCGTACGCGAGCAGGTGCCGCTCTATTTCGGCTTCACCCATAACTCGCCACTGTCCCCTAGTCTTCACGTCCTCCTCCGAGCTTCCTGACACAATACCGACTTCGATCTCGCCCGGTTTATAGTCCGTGGCATGAACAGTTGACATGATTTCAATAGCCATCTGCATCCTCTTGAGAACGATAGCTACAAGAAAACGCATTCCACTCACCTCTATTACTTCACTGCGGCTCAAAGTCTGACCCGCCTTTGCAGGCTCATCGGCGCCTCTACCCGAGTCCAACTTCTTCCACTTCTTTTCTAGCTGGTTCATTGCCTCTTGCTGTTTCTGTCCAGCAGCAGTCGCATGATAGCCAACGAAATAGCCTGCGGGATCAAGTCTAAAGCATTGCGGGCCAAATTCGGGATCGATTCCGATGAGGATCATGGCTACAAGAACTCATTTAGTGGAGATGCGACAGAAATCTGAGGACGCCGTACAAATTCCTAAGGGCCGCATCGCCGCCCTTTGAGTGTATACTTGATTGATATTGGCAATTCTACGGGCAAGGGCATCTGGCGTAATTTCGTAACCGAATTTATACCGGAAGTCTGCAGCTTCGGAACGGGCGCGAGCGACCTGAGCATGCGCATCGGCTACATACCGTAGTTAATCTTTTGAAAGAACAATCAGGAAGTCTACAAACCGATGAGGCCTGTCATTACACAGCCAATAGATGAAGTGATGCTGAAGAGATGGGTCACTGTGGACGCGTCTAATAGTTTGTCCTGGCCAAGGGGAAGTAAGAACATAGTGGATAGAGCATCGGAAACACGATACGCACTGGAACTTTGCGCTGGGTGATGACTACTGCTGTATCCTTGCCTCGTATTGCTATTGCGGTGTGGCCAGAGCCAGAGATGGCCTTGAATGCATATTCTGTCGAGTGATAGTGGGATCAGGTGCCCGGTCTGGCAGACGGATGGATGCACTTGCCGACTTGGTACAGACGGCCCTCTGGAGAGAAGACTGTTAGAAATCTGGGAGATGGTGTGAGTTTAAAAAGCAGGACGGAGAGAAAAGCACATGCCTGTCGTAGGATGTCCTGGACATGGTGGATGAGGATAGGATTAGAATTCTAACAGTGGACGCGCAAGTCTGTCACGCTATCGCGTTACACTTTGTGACAAAATAATAATCTTTCGTGTGCTGAGCTGAACCCTTTCCGACAAAGTAAATAGCGAGACGTGGACAAAGCGGGAGGGCTAAGATGAAGGAGGATCATTATCTCAAGGTACATACGTTGAAAAAATTGCCGAAAGCGTAAGTATTGTCTGGCAAAGTACAGAATTATTTGAAAGAACCCCAGAGATCACCAAAGACATCATCCTTCTTCTGTGTGGTCGAAGAGAAAGCGCTGCCGCCAGCGGGAACTGAATTCCCTCCCCATATGTCATTTGTATTCAAGAGGTTAGCCTGCTGTGGCGACAAACCCGGGCCTGCCTGGGTGCCCCAAACGTTTGCTTGTGCTGGTATTGTTGGCGCTGGTACCCAGCCGGAATTGGCACCCCAGGCACCTATGCCGGAATCTCCGATCATGCTAGTAGGCTGTGCAGGTTGTACAGGTTGTTGAGTCTGTGGCTGGGCATTCCAAACGCCCATGCCGAATTGATTCATTGGATTAGGATTAGGATTGGAATTAGAATTAGCGGGAGTGGTTGAGAACAAGGAAAGGATATCCTGTTTAACATCTTTTGCTGGTTGTTGTGGCGCGGCATTGGCTGGAGTGGCCAATGAAGGTGTGTGAAAATCGAGTGAAAAAAGGTCATCCTGGGGAGCAGGCGGCTGCGCAGCCTGAACGGCAGTCGGTTGTGACGATGCCTGTACCGGGCTGGGTTTGGCAAAGTTGGAAGAGAGAAGTTGGCGAGATTGAGGTTGTTGGGCTGTGAAACGTGAACCACGCGAAGGACTGGCGGTGCCAGAAGAACGGGTTGGAGTTGTTGACGATGCAGTAATAGATTGCTCTTGCGATGGTGGTAGAGGGGCTGCTGTCGTTTGCGCAGCATTACCAGAGTCTAGAACAGCAGGATCGCGTGGTGGAGGACCATCCATGGCCCACCGTCGTGATTCATATTTTGAGCGGACAAAAGACTCCATCTTGCTGTAATACGAACTTCTGATGAGAAGGCTACAATTTAAAAAAGGGTGATGACTACTGACTGCTCCGGTGGTATATGACCTGGCTTGAGGTGGGCTTCCCAGTAGAGATTAGCTCGCCTATTGCCCCATTTTTGTATAGACTAATAGTCCAACTCAGTGGACATATATCAAGTCGATTAGGTAGGAAACTCACCTCCATCTGCTCAGGAGTCCACATATCCAAGTCGACAGATTTGACCTTGCTGATATGCGTGCCCATTCCACGGTGGATCCCAGAGCATCGGATGCATAAAAAGACGCCACTAGTTGGTTCTGTTAGAGATAGTTACCAATGTAGCATAAGAAAGTCGTACATATTCCATGAGGCCCATCGAGGATCTAACGAGCATCAGGGCTTAGGACATCCATTCAAGGATGACCATGCTCACCGTTACGCTTGCAGTCTGCGCAGAGTTTGTTTTCTGGGAGCTTCACGAGCTCTCTGAGAGTGCGCGCATTGCGGTCTGCGGTGGCCCGGTCTGGTCTCGACATGAGAAATGGAGAAGAGTAGCAGAGCAGACAACTCAGCAGCCAACTTGCCCGCTTGCAAGGCTACAGCCACACAACTGCAAACATTCCCGAAAGATCTGATCCGCCAATTTATTCGACCGAGTCCACCCCCATGAAGGACGCCGTCTCCCACAAAAGCCCAAAAGTAATGTCAGTGTCCACCATACTCGTCGCAGTTCCCAGTTCGCTCACCTTTCCCAGAAAAAAACTCCAGTTCAGCCTACTTAATGCCCAGGACACCGTCAAGATTTCAGAGTTTGAAATCACTCATCGTGACCTTTATACCCCCGTCGATAGACTCCCTGTTCAGAATGGTGTCCTAGATCGCCGCCTGGTGAGTTGCCTATACCAAACTTAATTACATCCCCCGATTCACAAAAACCAGGGAACAACAGACAAAAACGCATTCTGCGAAACATGCGGCCAGTCATACGTCCACTGTGTCGGTCATTATGCCTACATCAAGCTTGTCGTCCCAGTATTCCACATCGGTTATTTTAAACATATTATTTCAGTACTTCAGGCCATATGTAAAGTGAACAACAATTCCCCCGGCTTCCTTCATCCCGATATCTCACACCAAACCTAGACTTGTGCAAGAGTCCTTCTCGAAGAGCCGGATAGACGAACATTCATTAAACGCTTCCGGCGACCAAATCTCGAAAACATTCAACGCCAAGCCCTCTCAAAATCTGTTAATGCTATGGCTCGCAAAGTCGTGCACTGTCCATACTGTTCAGCAATAAACGGTAACGTTAAAAAAGCTGGAGCATTGAAAATCGTTCACGATAAATTCCGTGCCAAAAAAACTGCAGAGGAGATGGAGAAGTGGAAAAAGACTTTCACAAAGGCGGTTGAAGCCCAGAAAGAACTATCAATGTACCTCAACAAAGCTGCACACGAGGAACTTAATCCCCTCAAAGTCCTGGATCTCTTTAGACGCGTTTCTGATGAGGCAAGCACACATCATCGCAAAATTTTGATCTCTATTTCATAACTCCGTTAGGACTGCGAACTACTGGGCCTACAACCCGCATGGGGTCGGCCAGAAGAATTTGTTTGGCAATACTTATCCGTGCCTCCTGTCTGCATTCGACCTTCGGTCGCTCAAGATGGTGCCTCCAATGAGGATGATCTGACAGTTAAACTGACGGAAATTGTATTCACAAACGCTCTCATAAAAAAAGGATTGTTGCGAGGTTCTCCGACACCTCAGTTTATGGTGAGTCCATTAATATGCCGCACATAACAAAGTAACAACTTCTAAAACCTCCAGGAACAATGGGATTTCCTCCAACTTTCAGTAGCGATGTATGTCAATTCAGAACTACCTGGTGTACCATCGCAGCCTGGCCAAAAGCCTATCCGCGGTTTCGTTCAACGACTGAAGGGGAAGCAGGGCCGATTTCGAGGAAACCTCTCCGGTAAACGTGTCGATTTTTCTGGAAGAACCGTCATTTCTCCAGACCCCAACCTCTGCATTGATGAAGTCGCAGTACCAGAGAGGGTAGCAAAAATTCTCACTTATCCTGAACGAGTTACACCACACAACATCGAAATGCTACGCAAAGCTGTAAGGAACGGACCAGACGTACATCCTGGGGCCAACTATGTCAGTCGAGCGGAAACGAAAAAGATCTTGAAATTTCCAAATAGAAATTCAATTGCAGATGGACTTGCGGTCGGAGATGTAGTTGAGCGTCAGATTATTGACGGTGATATTGTGTTATTCAACAGACAGCCAAGTTTACATAAGGTTCGTATTCTTTCGCCCTTTGCATACCTCCGGCGCGTTGATAAAGTCCTCCTCTTCATAGTTATCCATCATGTGCCATCGGGTTTGTCAACTTTTTCTTTCACTGATAGTTATTCCGACTCAGAACCTTCTCCAGGCCAAAGTGAGACCGTGGCGGACGTTCAGACTCAACGAATGTGTTTGTGGGCCCTATAACGCAGATTTTGACGGAGACGAGATGAACTTGCGTACGTGACAATCTGATTTCGCCTTTTCTTGCCTCAAATACGGAATGGCACCTCTAGATGTGCCTCAGACGGATGAGGCAAGGGCGGAGGCGCTTGAACTTATGAGTGTCAAGCACAACTTAGTAACACCGCGAAATGGTGATCCTGTCATTGCCGCAATTCAGGACTTTATTACGGCATCCTACCTGCTTTCTCGCAAGGATACATTCTTTGATCGCCGGCAATTTACTCAGATTTGTTGTTATCTCGGGGATGCAAATATGCAAATCGATATACCTCCACCGACGATCTGGAAACCAGCTAGGCTTTGGACCGGCAAACAGGTTTTCAACGTCCTCATGCGGCCCAATAAGAATTCTGAAGTCTTGGTCAATGTCGAATGCAAGTGTAACAAATGGGAGGAGGCTAAACCTGAAAATTATCCTAAACGCATGATACCCGCCAATGATCTATCTCCTAACGACGGATGGCTGGTTGTGGTCAATAGCGAAATTATGTGCGGTGTTATGGACAAAGCCACTGTCGGAAGTGGCAAGAAAAAATCCATCTTTGGTGTCATCCTGCGTGACTACGGGCCACATGAAGCCGCGGCTGCTATGAATCGACTTGCCAAGCTTTGTGCTCGTTACCTCGGTGTGTTTCTTTCCAATGCATATGGCTGCCCGTATTGAAATTCAATACATCAGCAAATTACGGCTTCTCTCTGGGCATCAATGACGTCATTCCGGGACCGCAATTAAAAGCCAGGAAAGAATCTCTTGTTGAAAAAGCCTATGCTGATTGTCAAGACCTTATTGCGCTCGCTAAGAAAGGGAAATTGGAGAACAAACCTGGATGTAACCAAGAGCAGACTCTTGAAGCCCTCATATCTTCCGTGCTATCCAAAGTCCGTGAAGCCGTCGGTCAAATTTGTATGAAAGAGCTGAGTCGTCACAATGCGCCCTTGATCATGGCTACTTGTGGTTCGAAAGGTAGATATCTCGTTTTCACATTTTCATCACAGAATTGATACTTTCGTAGGCTCAGTCATCAACGTATCGCAAATGGTTGCTTGTGTAGGACAACAGATTATAGCGGGCCATCGTGTTCCAAACGGTTTTCAGGATCGTTCTTTACCTCATTTTCCTAAAAAGTCGAAGGAGCCTCCGTCGAAGGGTTTTGTCCGCAACAGCTTTTATTCTGGCCTGGCCGCTACTGAATTCTTATTTCACGCTATTTCGGGTCGTGAGGGTCTTGTTGACACGGCTGTGAAGACCGCGGAGACGGGTTACATGCAACGACGCTTGATGAAGGCTCTCGAAGATTTGACGACTCAATACGACCTTTCTGTCCGGAATTCGACTGGCGGTGTTGTACAGTTCCGTTACGGAGATGATGGTTTAGACCCAGCTTGCTTAGAAGGCGATGCGCAACCCATTGACCTAGAGAGAACCTGGAAGCACGTTTCGGTAAGAATTCTTGACCCATGTAACGGAACAGCAAGACTTATCTCGTCAGGCCTCTGCAGGTCGTGCTGGACGGAGTTTATTACCATTTGAGGTCCTCGAGATAAGCGATCAAACATTAGCGACTCCTCGTTTTGTGCATGAGTTTACACAAACATATCTGGATATTCTCCGCAATTTCATCCATAATAATGTCGCACGCAAAATCGCGGAACATAGGCAAAGTCGTGGTATGTTTGAAGCCTTGGAACGTGACACCGAATGGGACGCGGATACAGACCTCTCAATGGGTGCTTCGGGTAAGTTAAAATAATGTCTATCCCAGTGTTATTTTTCAACCTATCGGCAGATTCCGACCTTTCGATTGTTGATAACAAGGCGAAAGTGACGGAGGAGCAGTTACGCAAATTCCTTCACGTTTGCTGGGCAAAATATGCGAAAGCACGTATTGAGCCAGGTATGTCTCATGTCCAATAATCTAGCTTGTCTAATCTTCCCTAGGATCCACCGTTGGCGCTGTGGGTGCTCAGTCGATAGGTGAACCAGGCACTCAGATGACGCTGAAAACTTTCCACTTTGCTGGAGTCGCATCAATGAACGTAACGTTGGGAGTTCCGCGTATCAAGGAAATCATCAATGCTGCCAAAGCGATCAGTACGCCAATCATAAGTTGTAAACTCGTGACCCGCAGTAGCGAAGCTTCTGCGCGCATTGTCAAAGGCCGTCTTGAAAAGACTCTACTGGGAGACGTACGGTTCATATTTCATGACGTGGGTTTGTTTTCAGTGACGTCATTCTTCAGGTTGCGAGTGTTCTTGAAGAAGCTTGGGCTCCTGAATATGTTTATATTTGTATCCTCATTGACACTGAAGCCATAAGGAAACTTCAGGTGCGTCTTTGGGTTCTGAGATAGTGCAATTTTCGTGGACAACATACCATTATTTAGCTTGAACTGACACTTGACGATGTCAAGTGGGCGATCGTGAACTGGAAGAAGCTCAAGGTCAAACAAGAGGTAAAGTGGTGCATCCGATGTAAATATGATCTGGCCTGTAGCATGACCCTAGTCGATAATTGTCATTCCAAACAAACAACGTTTGCGCATCTATGTGGATGGTCAAGACAAGTATTACCGACTGCGTGAGTTGAAACGTGGCCTGCCAAACATCGTCGTGAAAGGTGTTCCGACCATTTCACGTGCCATTATCAATATCAAGGACCAGGACGATGCCAAGGGTGAGAAGGGGGACAAGGAACTGCTGGTTGAAGGGTATGGCTTGCAAAAGTGTATGATTACGGAAGGTTTGTTCGAGCTCGGAGTAACAGCGTCTAGAACCTCTTATTGAAATATCTACTCCAGGTGTCGTCGGAGAAGCCACTACGTCAAACCATGTCATCGAAGTTGCACAAGTCCTAGGAATCGAAGCAGCCCGAAGAACAATCATCAACGAAATTCAGTACACCATGAAATCGCACGATATGATCATAGACCCGCGGCACGTAATGCTTCTTGGAGACGTCATGACGTATAAGGTGGATCGCTTTTATTTTTTCTCTCTTACCGTGTGTTCTAAGCTTTTTTGATTTTACTCAGGGTGAGGTCCTTGGAATTACACGGTTCGGAGTTGCGAAGATGAAAGACAGCGTTCTGATGTTGGCATCGTTTGAGAAGACAACGGATCACTTATTTGATGCGTCTGCATTCGGCAAGACTGACAGCATATCAGGCGTATCAGAGAGTATTATTATGGGTAACCCTGCAGCAATGTGTGGCACATCAATGTGAGTGTTTCCGTACTCGTCCCAGGACAGTGTACAATGTGCGTTTAACACATTTTCACTCCCCTTGTCTCTCTTTTTAGGCCTGCACTCGTTAGACCATCTCCCGTTCTGAAAAAGCCTCGAAAATTATTATTCGAGGGTGCATTATAACTTGTAAATTTTGGTTTGAACATATGTATTTTCAATTTTTGTAGAACACGTGTCAGTGTCACTTTTACCTTTCTTGACCCGAGGTCTTCTTGCAAGTGGAAAATGACGCAAGACGCGACTCTGCGCCTTCTTCATAAGTAGGGTCCTATGACGTCCCAGATGTTCTCGAGTTTACCCTGCTCAAGAGTGAAGGGTTTTCAATCAATGCGTCATCGCGGAAGTAAAAAAAAAAATACAGCGGAACGTGTGTTCCTAAATCTTTTCCGTTAAATCCGTAGTGGCCAAAGTTTTTGATCGATGGAGTGTTGGAGAGTGCGCCGAGGAATTAAATTGGCGATCGTTTATCACTCGTAGTCCAGTGTTCAGGGCAATGCGGGGCCCTGAAGGTTCAACAAAGGCCATCTGAGATATTAGATGGGTGATGCGATCTTTTTCTTGTGCAACCCCGGGATTATAGACGTTTTTGTTAGTCGATCCTGGGATTCAAAATTTCATTGGTTCAAGTCGTTGTCCGAGGAACAATTCCGAGTTTTGTTTTTTTTTAATGAGATAGATGTACCATCGCTCATCTAGGTTCGCTTTTCTTTTAATTAAGTTTTTTCTCAACATCAACACCTCTCTTCTTTACTCTTAGTCTCGAAGTCTTTCCCGAGGCTCATTAACTGACGGGCTGACGGACTGACGTAGGTAGTTAAGGGACTTGCAACTAATATCCGTTAACCCAAGTACACATAGAGAAGTTGTGTCAACGACGTCATTATCATTCAATGTCCTCTAACCTCCACGGAAAAAGAAAGAGATTTCCCATTCTAATGTGTGTGGGCATCAAATGACCTATCGATAAGCACAGGCTTTCTCTTTAACGCCCAAGTATGGACTTGGTTCCGCAGGTAATTTGCAAAAGGCCAGAAAAAGATTTGAATGCCTCCAGGAACATACTTAGTACGCAAAAATAATAACGCGTGTATCGAGATAAACCGTCCCACGTCAGAATCATCAGCCCCCAGAGGAGGGACAAGGAGACAAAGATAGAGGCGGGGGAGGGGGAAGAAATGACCGCAGTGGGCGACTTCAGAAACGTTAGTCCCAAGGTTTTATATCCGCTCATTCTCAAAACCCTCTCTATCAGTTGAAAAGAAGAGCTCGGGCGTAAAAAAAAAGGGACTTCGATTCTTCTTCTTTACGTCGTCCTAGGACGTCAGTGAGCTATCGAGTGCACACAACCATCAATGCCCTGAACGACAGAACCCGCCGCAAACGACGTCATTTCGCGTCGGCGCTCACGTGAGACCCTGTCCTCGGACTACGTCAGATTCTCAGAACGCTTCTTGAACTTCCTCGTCATGAACATTAACGGGCTCCTCGAATAAGGTATCCAAAAATAACCAATTAAAACAACGGTTACAGAGTGTAAGGAATAAAATTGCACGAAGCAGCAGATGCATGAGGTATATAGATGGAAAAGAAAAACAAAAAAGATTGCAAGTGGCTTAAGCATCTGTATTTGCAGCGTCACCGGAACCATGATGTTTAGAAGGACCACCTCTACTGGTAAGACCAGCTGCAGATAGACCTCTGGCAGCGTAACCACCAGTCCCTCCTCGTCCTCTTCCGCGACCTGATCCTCTGTAGGAAGATTCACGTGACTCTCGATCAGTTGCTTGCTTTACTTCGGGTGTGATGTCCTTGATTTTCTGTCATAGGTCGGGTTGAGAAAACAAACTACAAGAAAATACGAGGGGAATAGAAACAGACCTCGGCGTGTTTCTCCAAGCCAGCTTTCATTCCAGCTTCATCGACAAACTCGACATACGCAAGTCTGGCGCGCCCAGGATGGGTAGGAAAGTTGACTTTGGTGATCTGATCACAAGACGTGAGTTTGGTGAAATGACGCAATGATAAAAATCTTACCGCGTCCTTTGTTTCGGCAAAAAATTCTTTTATGTCTGCCTCGGTGACTTGAATGCTTAACGGCATCTTCATGAAGATGGTCCATGGGTGGCGGGCAGGTCTGTTTGATTTGGGAGAACGAACGCCAGAAGTTGGTGTATCCGCTGGGGACTTGATATCATCTGCCGCGGGACTGTCAGCCGTGGACTTGTTGGTGTCGGGTGTAGCGACTGCAGCAGAAGCCGAGGATTCAGGACGAGTAGGGGCTTTGGGTACGTCAGGAGTGTTTCTACCCGACTTGCTGTCTCTCTTGGAGTCGCGTCTCTTGTCTTTCTTAAGAGGCTGCTTCTCCTTTTCTTTTTCTGGAGTGCCGTTGATTTTTGGTGTGGCAGGGGCAGGGCTGGTTGGAGGGGGCGTGTGAGTAGTGGATTTGTTGGCGAGGTGAGGTGGAAGGGGTTTTTCGGCCTGTGGGGGTGGTGCCGGGGTGGGTTGCTTGGTGGAGAGCTGGCTGCCATTGACGGTTTGGGGCGGAAGGGCGGAAGTGGCAGAACTTGGAGTGGGGGCGGTCGCGCTACGGCGGTAGGCATAATTGAAGCCTGGAATGCATCATCAGAAAGAAAAAAAAGGCAAGAGTAGAGGACAATAAAATACCTTGACTTTTGAGTTCTGAGCTGACGCGTCCGTCTTTGACGTCGAGGACGAGGGAACCATAAGCAGCATCGCAGAGGTTCCAATTCCAGCAGTTTTTCCATGCGGGCTCCTCTCCTGTGGCAGTGGCACCGGGGCCTGTAGAGGGCTGAGGAGTGGGCATGCGTTCGACGACGGAGAGGGCCTTTTCGAGAAGGATGCGTTGGTCGCCGTCGATGACGACGTCTACCTGATTTTTGACGCTTTCCCAGACTCTGTCCCAACTGTCCTTGCCAATGGCGAGTTTGTGACGGAAGCCCTCAAAGTCGGGCTGGACGCTGAATTCGTTGTAAGAGGAGGCGTAGCGAAAGTGGAGGCCGGCTGAGACGGTGAGATCTGCTTTGAGCACGAGGGCAAGCTGCGAGATGATGCCTTCGCGGCCTGGGCTGGCGTGGGTGACGAGAAGACGCGTTTCGGAGGGGTCAAAGACGCGTTGTGCGGTGTCGACGAGCTCGCCGATCTGGAGGGCGGTTGTCCACATGGTGCCACCGCCACCTGCGATGGTTGCCTTGCCCTCGCCGTTGTCGAACATTTTGTGGGAGACGAGGGCGCCACCGAGGCCAAAGAGGCGGAGTTTAACGCCGGCGAGGTCGATGAGATGGGAGGAGGCTTCGTCGATGATGTGTAAATTGTCGATGGAGTACGCGGCTGATCTGAATTTTTCGAGGACGGCGACGTCTTCGCAGGTGCCCCAGACGGTGAAGACGGGCACGTTGAGTTTGAGCTGGCCGGCGAGGAGGAGGGGGAACTCGGAGAGGAGAGAGACGTTGACGGTTGCGCGGATGGCGTCGGGGGCGTCCTGGGCGAGGAGATGGGAGCGCTGGGCCTGGGGGATGAGAGGCGAGTACTGGGTGACGTGGCGGAGGGTGCGGTCGGTGATGCGAGCGAGGCTGTCGTGCTCGAAAAAGCCAAAGTCGCCGGTGTGGATGATGGCGGTGGCGTTCTCCTGGCGGGCGAGGTCGTTGAGGGCGGAGAGCTTGCCGCGGATGTCGGCGACGCAGAGGATGCGGGCGTGGGCGCTGTCGAGGACGGTGAGCATGGTGGGGCTGCTGCTGCTGGCGGTGAGCGCGAAAAAGAGAGAAACAGGCTCGGCAAACTCCGAGCGATGCTCCTCCTCGCAGTCCACGCCGACGTCGACGCCCTGCTCGCCCACATCGTCGCTGCCGGCCACCGCGTCCTCCCCTGCAAACAAGGCTTTCTGCTCCTCGACGACGACGACGACAGCGGAGACTGGGCCGCGGGCTGGGCCCACAAGGCCGTCTCCCGCCCACTCGTCTTCTGCCACCTCCAGCTGCTGCCCACCGCGCAGACCGTCTTCCTGCGGCCGTCGCTGTGGCCGACGCCGTACCTGCCCCTGCTCGACAACGTCTGCCCGCCGCGCGCACCCATCCTCCTCCTCCCGCACGCCACCCCGGCCTACTTTCTCTCCGCCTACACCGGCCCAACCTCCGCCCTCGTCCGCCAGTTCTCCGACGCCTTCAACGGCCTCCACGTCCGCCCCGCCTTTGTCATCGGCTGGATCAGCGTCGAGAACAAGCGCGGCGAGGACAAGGGCATCACCTTTGTCTACCCCTCCCAGCTCTGCCTCGCCTTTGCCCCCGCCTTCAACAGACCCGTCCTCGACCAGACCCCAGACCTCCCGCTGCCCCTCCAGCCCTCCCCCAAGCTGCCCCATGCCCCGCACAGACCATCTCTCCTCGGCTCGCCGTCGACAGAACTCTCCGCCTTTCGTGCCCTCACCCTCTCCAAGTCAAAAAACATCCGCTCGATTGCCGCCCAGGTCAGTGCCTATGTCGATCACGTCGCGAGGGACAGAGAGCGCGAGCGTGAGCGCCTAAAACGCGAGCGCACTGTCCCCCAAACGCCCTCGGCGCCACCGTACCCTTCCCCGCCTCAAGCCGAGACTACCGCCACCATCCCAGGGAATACCTCTCCCGTCCTTTCTCCCCCTCCGCCTCCACCATCACTACTGCCACTACCACCACCACCACCCAGAACAACAACAGCAACACCCCCAGTAACAACCAAGAACCCCATTTCCCTGCATGCCCCTCCTCCACCTCCACCTCCTCCTTCCTACGATCCTTTCAGCTACCTCTCGGATATGGACTTTGGAATGGACTTTGGTATGATGAGTATGAGCATGAATCAAAGTGCAGATTCTAACCCCAATCCCAGTCGCAACGGCGACAGATCAACCTTTGGCATCGACCTTGACGAGGTTACAGACGACGATTTCAATTTCTTCGATCAACCGTCAACCATAACTTCTCCGCCCTTGCTCGACGACGTCCACGCCTCCGGTCCAGGCCCTCCACAACCTACGCCCCACTCCCAACAAATGGCTACACCCGTCTTCACCCCCGATCCTGTCGTCCCCCTTTTCCCCTCTCCTGATATAAAACCTCCAGATCCTGTCTCTTCCCATGTACACCTCGACGTTTCAAAAGCCTTCTGTTCACCCATCCATCAACACCAGAAAGGCTTTGATCCTATCCCATTTGCTCACTATCACCGCGTCGCCGATGGAAAATACGCGCCTACCGGAAAATTCGGTTTGCCCAGTCCTCCTCCAGACGACCTGTCCTGGCGAATTCGATACAATGCCGTCACTGATCCACGGGTCGGAGTCGTCCGCAAATTAAAGAGAAAGCGCACAACTCAAGGCGGTAGGAAGGACATCAAGCAAAATCCATGGATCATGGAATATGAAGAATGGGCCGCCCATCGACCGTGTCTGGATGGTTCCGATGACGAAGACAGTCTATCGGACGAAGAGATTGAAGACGAGGATACTCCAGCTACTTCTCGTCCCAATACGCCTCCCCCTTCTTACCTTCCTCTCGGTCCCACTCTGTTGCAAACCCACTTTTATCATGCGCATCTCCTTCCTCTGAGTAAACCCCTTCGTCCGCCTGGTTCTTCCATCTCAGGTTCCGGCACTCAAACAGTGGCAACCCCTGCACCCATCGCGAGTGTTCCTACGCCCGTATCTCCAGCCGCCGGTTTGGGCTTGACAGCAGAAAAATGGAGGATGCTTGAAGTGGTTGTAAATGTCCTTGCAAAAGAGGCTGTTGGGAACGCTGTATGGCGCGACGCGTGGTCAGCAAGTAATGCGTTTGCCAAAGGAATTGAAGGCAAAAAGCTCACAGAAATATGGGTCAGTGATGTCAAGACGGTTGAAAAGATCTTTGAGGGTCTGGACGACGTTGAAGGATGTTTATCGATGAGTGACCTCTTTGGATCAAGTGCGTCTCCTTGAATTTCTTTGTTCTTGCTCTGGTCTTCTCTGATATGCCGAGCTCTCAGCTCGAACCATGAAGACACCAAAGATCACATTAGGCAAGGGCGAGGCCATCATCAACATTCTTCCTCCCGCTCTTCGATTTTGGGAGAAACTCGGTTTGGGACCGAAGAATGGAGATAAGAATGCGACTGTGTATGTACTCTTTGCAGATGATGGCGACCAATATCGACAGCGTGAAGTTGCGAGCTGGCTCGATGGTGTGCGTACTGCTTACGAGGTGAATAGCTACATTTTCTTTGGAATGATTTTTTTTTCTAAAAAAGATTCACGTAGGTTAAGCATTTGGGCATGTTGGAACCCGGAACCTATGTCAAGGATGGGCTGTTTCGGCTCAAGTTTGACCTCTCTTATAGAAAACACTTTGGTATGCCATATCCGATTCGTATCTCCCTCCGTCTTACTCACTTTTACAGATTCGTTCATAACAAACATAAGTGGATCAACAACTCCAATAATCCTCTTCCTAGTCGTGCCTATTACTCTGATGACGCTGTCTTCTACAACTTTTCGCCGGATTCTTTCCTCGATGCAGAAATCCATGCGGGCGCATTCCTCAAGTCAAATCATAGTCCAACTAGTACCAGAGCATGTGATCAACTATATGGAAAATGACCCGGCGAGTACCAGCCAACTCGAGTCTTTCTGCATGAATCTGTACAACCGGATACTCGTTCCTATCGATCAACCACTGGCACGCCGATTTTCACCCGACAATACCCCTATATCCATCAAAGCATTACTTCAAAAACCCATATTCACACTTGCGAGGCCAACGTACAATACTGTCACATATACACGAACTGCATTCTCTTCGTTGGATGTTTTGGATAGATATACATTGTTGCATGTTGGATATCGGATAAGCTCCTGTGGGAAATGGGTTATGGCTGCGTGTGTTGATCAACGTGGAGAGGCTTGGGAACATGCGGTTTGGCTTTTGAATCAAGATGTGGATGGTGAAGGGAATGGTGGTGGTGCTCCTTATTTTGGAGGTAGTGAGGAAATGTTCGTGGTGAAGAGAGTTTGGGATTTTGTTGCTGGGTTTGCTATTAGAGCGGATGTTGAGTGGAGGATTGTGATTTCGAAGCTTGGGATAATGGAAGAGGCGGAATTTGCAGGTATATATTCTTCATTTCGTTCTCTTGTCCGTACTCATTTTTCTCATTTTTTTAAGCATGGGCAACACTTTTACCCACTGTGCTTGCTGTGGATTATCCCCGCTCTGTCCACGTCTCGCTGTTTTGTGTTGATCCAGATACACCCTGGTTATTCACCAAATTTGACACGACTATGTTCGGCTCTCGATCTGACGACAATAAGAACAACACAGTGTTCTCAGATACATCAAGTACGACATACGCGGTCACTTTGAACATTGTCCTTCCCATCGCTATTCCCCCATCCCAACTTGATATTGGTATCTCCCTACCCTACGTTGCTGATCCGTCCGGTACGAATAACGACGGGGATCCGGAAAGTACCAATTCGCCTTCTGCGACCGCAACCAATTCAAACACGCCCCCAACTGTTGCATCCAGTATATCCCAAAAAATCGGATTAATGCCTAAATCGACATCATGCCTTATACGTGTTCCACGTTCTGCACCCCTCACTTCGATAACCATGCTCCACATTCACCTTTTATCGACGTACTCCTCGTCTTCCTTGCGGGAAGAAGATAATAATAACAACAATAGTAGTAATAATGGAAATAATAGCAAGACCAATATGTTGGATCTGGGAGTGATTCTTGCGGATGTGACGCATAATTTTTACGAGTTGAGTGTGTTGGCTCAGTTACAGTGGAAGTTGTCTGGGACTGACGGTGGTGGGGTTACTATTAATGGAGGTGGTAGTAGTGGTAGTGGTAGCAGTGGTCGGAGTGGTGGTGGTGATGCCAGATTCAGGACGGGTGCCAACCCGATTTTACCTGTTCATTTGGCTATGGTGGATGTTATGGGTCAAGTCGCTGATGGTGCGGATTGTACTGAAATTGACTCGTGATGAACATTTTTTTTACTTGTTTCTAAATTATCGTTCGTTCGACTTGTCTATATCTTCGTCTTGTGTCTTTTTCTTGTTCGTTTTTCCAAATTTTTTTTTTTGTCGTTTTTCAAGCTGTCGCATTCGCAATGTAAAGTATCTTGTCGCAAAAGAGTCTAGCCTGTTTTGTAGCTTGTCTTCTTAATCCGTCTTTGTAGTCACACAATAGACATATACATGGCATTCGCAGCGAGAAGGAGAAAGCATCCACTCCAGAGACAAATTAGTAAAGAATAAAGAGTTTCTCAATTGTCTATTGGTTCTTTCTCTCAACTGCATTATAACCCTTTGGAGCGTCCATACGAATTGGTGTTTGAATACTAGCCAAAGCTCCGACACCGATGAATAGAATAGGGAGGAGAATGAAGAAAACGAGGAGTAGAGCGGTGATCAAGCCGGTTGTGAAGTATACAGCGGTGTTGACTTCTGCAATGGTGGCAGTTGGGTTGGTAACGGGTATTTGAGAAGTATTGGTGGTGATTTCTATGGTTGGACGAGGGGGTGTTTCTGGGGATTGGCGGATGTGGAGGTTTGAGAGGCCGGGACCGGTGTAGATGATGAAGTGGGAAGGGAAGATGGATGAGATGGTGGAAAGCTCTGCTGCAAGTGTGGACTCTAATGGAACCAGTTCAAGTAGTTTCAGTCAAACAATGAAAAAATAGATAAAAAAGCCGTACCATGTTTTTCAATATCAGTGTTCTCGGGCATTTTCAAGGATAAGACGTGTTTCCGACCTTCCTCGAGTGAAATGTCACCAGATGATAATGGACCAGGTGAGTAACTCAAGAAACGGGCGTTACAGCGGGATGAGAGACTTTCAGCTGTAACTGGTAGATTAAGAGAGCCAGATAATTTGAAAGAGCGTGCTGAGGGTGCTGAAGAGATACTGCGAGCGATGACGTGGGATGAAGGCCCACTGCGGTTGTCCTGAAGAAAAAGAAAGTTCAACTTAGGAACCATGCTTGTGATGAAAATAATGAAGAAACGTACACCGGGTTGGTCAATGAATACGATAGCGTCAAAATCACATAATTGGTCGTTGTTTAGGATGTGGTTGGTAAACTTGAATGTTGTGAGAGATGGTGGAAGCGCATCGAGCGCAGCCGACCTGCTATTCGTTAGCGATATTTCCCAATTTGTAAACTAAACGTTACCCTGAGGAAGACCAAGCAACAAGAGAGACATCTGCAAAGGCAAAAGCTGCAGAGACGAGGGCGACGAGGAGTCGTCTGGCGGCCATCGTGGAGGTTTCTGTAGTGCCGCCCGTCCAAATCGGGTCACATTGGGCGGGAAACACGTGATTTGATGTGAACGGAAATTGAATGCCCGGAACTCGATTGCTTTTGATTTCTCTCTCTTCACAATGTTCAGGTCTGCTGCTCTTCGCACTTGCTCTTCTCTTCGTCCCCGGTCTGTTCAATTAGCAAGGTTTGTCTTGTGTCTAATCTCTTTTGTCGACTACAATGTCTTCCTTATCAATAGGAGTTTCTCGACCTCGAGATGCATACGTAGTGATGCCTACGTACCAACGTCGTTGGACACTTTCACAGAAGAGGAGCAAATGTTCAGAGAGGCTGGTATGTTTATTTCCAGTTGTCATCTATCTATAAGGTTTTCACCTCACGCAGTTCGACGCTTCGCTGTCGATGTCGTCGGCCCCAAGGTCCGAGAGATGGACGAGAACGAAAAGATGGACCCGTCAATTATCAAAGGTCTTTTTGAGCAAGGCGTATGTCTTTTCCGCGCTATACTTATCTATATCTCCAACGTGTTTTTTAATCTAGCTCATGGGTATTGAAATTAGTCCGGAGCATGGAGGCGCGGGGTCCTCTTTTACATCTGCTATCATTGTTATCGAGGAGCTTGCCAAGGTTGATCCTTCCGTTTCAGTCATGTGTGACGTTCACAACACCCTCATCAATACCATAATCCGCAAATATGGTACCAAAGAACAGCAGGACAAGTGGTTACCATTGCTTGCCCAGTCGGCGGTACGTTTTACTAATGAGATAATCCTTGCCCCTTCCTTTTCCTGAAACTCCCGTATCAGCTTAGTTCATTCTGTCTATCAGAACCAGCTTCGGGTTCTGATGCTTTTGCACTCCAAACACGCGCGAAGAAAGAGGGTGATTATTGGATACTCAACGGATCAAAGATGTGGATCACGAACTCATACGAGGCCGACATCTTCCTTATCTTTGCCAACGTAAGTGTAGCGGTTGTTTCTGCGTCGCTACTCGGATTCATCATATTTTGAAAAAAGATTGATCCTAGTAAAGGATACAAGGGAATCACTTGTTTCATTGCGACCAAGGACATGGGCATCCAGATTGCCAAAAAGGAACAAAAACTCGGTATTCGCGCTTCCTCGACATGCACCCTTAATTTCGACGACTTGAAGATTCCTGCTGAGAACGTCATCGGTAGTGAAGGCAAAGGCTACAAAATTGCTATCGAAGTGTTGAATGAGGGTAAGTGAGGTTTTTTTTTCTAAGAATGTTCCATCCGTTTAAAATGGTAAACACTAGGCCGTATCGGTATCGCTGCCCAGATGATTGGTCTGGCTCAAGGTGCCTTTGATAAGGCCGTTCCCTATACTTACCAGCGCAAGCAATTCGGTCAGCCTATCGGCACCTTTCAGGGGATGCAATTCCAGATAGCGCAAGCGGCTATCGAACTTGAGACTGCTCGTCTCCTTACCTATAATGCTGCACGTCGCAAGGAAGAAGGCAAACCTTTTGCTAGAGAAGGTGCCATGGCCAAGTATTGGAGTAGTCAGGTTGCTCAACGAGTATCTGGCTCGGCAATCGAGTGGGCTGGTGGTGTAGGTTTTACTCGAGAGACCGGCATTGAAAAGTATTGGAGGGATTCCAAGATTGTAGGCTTTTTTCATACCAATGTTTGTCAGGCATCGACTGACAGTATTCTAGGGCGCCATTTACGAGGGTACATCTAATATCCAATTGCAGACAATTGCGAAATTTATCGAAAAGGATTACTCATAATCAATACTTCATGGCATGGCAGTGAGATATTTAATTGCACATTTGGGATAAACCATTAAATTCTTATTTCCACTCGGAATTCTCACAACATACGAAATTATTGGAGTGGAGGTCTACATAATATAACAAGACCGATTGAAATTAGCAAATACAATTGAGCGTGAATTTATGTTCGACTGGGGTATTCGAGAAGCAAGATCACACCAATATCTTCTAAGTATGTTCAACCTGATGGTTGGAGGCTCTCACAAACATGAGAAAACCTTCATATACTGCCCATCCAATTGCAGAACTAAGAACTTTGCGAGATATGCGAAGGGAAGCACCATCAAAATAGCCGGAGATGCCCCTTTGCTATAATAGAGGTTAGATACTGATAGACCTATTGGATGATACTGGACGTACATTCCAAATTGTAACAACGGTCCTAAAAAATCCGTGATATCTGTCCTCTCGGCGCACTTGAATTTTGGTCTGCGCAGGTTATGTTGATTTTGGGAGGACATCAAAGCCCAAGAAAGGACTTACCTTGATGACGTCAAAAGGCTGGGTCACCATTGTCGCCATAGCACCAGCAGTTGCAGCTGAAATGCCATGGACAATGGTCGAATGTGACGTGCTTGTTGGTGGAGTAAAATACACTTGAAGCAGTGAATGACGTTAGGCGTGATTCATTCTCAGCAAAAATAAGAACCTACTAGCTTCACGTTTGATGCCTTCGTAAAACACGACGAAAAGACCTGCGTATGGTGCATCTCGCAGCGCTGAAGTCATGAAGCCTCGTAATAACTCCTGAGGACCCTGCCTTGCTATGGAAACGAACGCGCTTCCGAAACTTCTGTAGGCGTACATGTCACTCTGCCTTCCACGTAAGCGGGTTTATGCCGGATCTTGTGAAATACGATTTCATACCTCATACCGAGCTTTAAGGACTGAAAAGGGATTTAATAACAGGCCTACCGCTACTCTTGTCGTCGCTCCAGCCAGTAGATTTCCGGTATTCGTTAGTTTAGGGAGAACTGAAACATTGGGATTATCCGGAAATGGCTGTCTGTGACCGGTGAAATAGGGTGAAGTCGCCATCCAAGTGCGAAGTTGGGTCAAACAAGTCATGTAAATGGCGACACCAGGCACGTTTCGCATTAGAGAAGCCTCTGTACCGCGCCATAGTCCTTTCCAGCCACGGGTTGCCAGGACGTCTTGTAAAGTGCCCGCGACGAGGGAGACACCGCGGCTGCAGGGATTTCCATTAATGGTTCGCGTAAAGGAAAACTTGAGGGTTCGCGCACTTGGACCGTATCCTTCCGTCGCCTTGTTGGATGCGTGTTTTCAGCAAGTCAACTATTTTGATGTTTTGTTTTTCGGTGGGGGATTTTTTTTATAACATGGACCTACAAGGTTGGAGAAATGTTGTTGTGGCAAAGCCAGAAAGCGCGCCTGCCTGAGATGTGAGTATTTGTAGATGCAATATGCGAGTGACTGACCAGAAAATAACTGGTTAGTGACATTGCTCATGGCCAACCTGGACAAACGAGGGCTGGACTTCCGCTGATGCCATTGATCCGAGAAATACAGCACGTGATCGATCGCATCACACATTATATTCTTTTCCTCTTCTTATCTCTCGTCTCTCTTCTCATGTCAGTTCTCACCCAGCTCATCGACCAGGAGATCCTCACCCTCCCCGAGTTCACTCTCGAATGCGGCACAACGCTCAAGCAAGTACCTGTAGCGTACAAAACCTGGGGCAAGCTCAACGAAACCAAGGACAATGTCATGATTATCTGCCATGCATTCACCGGAAGTGCGGATGTGGAGGACTGGTGGGGGCCGATGGTGGGTAGAGGCAAGGCATTCGACTCGCGGAGATTCTTCATCTTCTGCGCAAATGCTTTAGGATCTCCTTATGGCACTGCTTCACCGATCACAACTAATCCTGATACAAATCGCCACTATGGTCCCGCATTTCCTCCAACAACCATCCGTGACGATGTGTAGTACGCAGATTCTATCTTAAGCAATGATGCATACCAACTCACCTCACGTATTCCCAATCCAAAGTCTACAGAAACTTGTTCTAGATCGCTTGGGCGTTACGTCCGTCGCCGTCGCTATTGGAGGATCCATGGGTGGAATGGCAGTACTAGAATGGCCTCTTTGCACTCCCCGAGGTTACGTGCGGCACGTCATTCCAATCGCTACCTGTGCTCGTCATTCCGCCTGGTGTATTTCTTGGGGAGAAGCCCAAAGACAGAGCATCTACAGTGACCCCGGCTATCACGACGGCTTCTACGAATGTCAACCGGCTAGTGGGCTAGCCGCTGCCAGGATGACTGCACTTCTGACATATCGATCCCGCGATTCTTTGGAAACGAGGTTTGGAAGAAAATCACAACTCGACCAGGGTGGAATCATTACTCCTCCTGCGTCACCAAAAGCCACAGACGGTGGTGATGCTGTCGTACTCCATAATGATGGGCTTAAGAGCCCGAAAATACGGACTACTAGTACTATTGGCACTGATTTACCACCACCACAGGGCTCAACATGCAACGGCACTTCCATCCTCTCTTCCCCCTCCTCCACGAAGCCCCCAATTTTTTCAGCTCAATCGTATCTTCGATACCAAGGCGATAAATTCATCGCCCGATTCGATGCCAATTGTTATATCCATATCACTCGAAAACTCGATACACATGACGTATCGCGCGGCCGTGTATCATCTGATGTTTCCGATATCGAAGCCCTCAAACGAGTGCTCGCCAAACTCCCTCCCCGAGCGCTTGTCATAAGCATTGCCACGGACGGATTGTTCACACCTTCTGAACAGCTAGAGATTGCAAAGAACATACCGGAAGCAGAGTTGGTTACCGTGCCATCCCCTGATGGACATGACGGATTCTTGCTTGAATTTAAATTCATCAATGGTCACATTCTAAGATTTTTAAAAAGAGAGTTTCCTGAGTATTATGTTATGGGAGATGAGGAAGGGGTAGTTCCGGAGGAGGATTTTGCCATAAAAAAGACAAGCGTGTTTGGGGAGGCAGAGGCAGACATAACAAGATGGTAATAATGTATTATATAAATCACATGATCCTGACTCGAGTATTACACAAACCACTTGGACGACACAACATGAGCGCCCCCATTCCACCACAAGCCAAAGGAAAAAACCTTCGTGCATGTCTTCTCTGCTCTGTCGTCCTTACGCCGACAGATTTTCGTAAAATCGGATGTCCAAATTGTGAAGAAATCATGCAGGTATGCTTTTCGGATTTGTGTCGCTGCTATCCTCATTGAAGCCTCGTCCAGCTCAAGAGCAGCCCGGACCGGATATTATCGTGTACTACAACCAACTTTGATGGTGTCATCGCTCTTTTCGCACCTGACACCAGCTGGATCGCTCGTTGGCAGAGAACAAGTGCGTTTGTCAACTTTTGTAATATGTTTCTTTTCGTTGAGTTGAGACTCTCTTTTTAGCAAATTACGCCCGCGGGATATATGCCGTTCATGTCAAAGGCCGTGTTCCGGACGACGTTGAAGCCGAGCTTGAGAATCGGGGAATAAAGTATCGACCACGCGACTTGACCGACCAGGATTAATGTCACAGCTACTTTGGCTTTACTGGGCCACCGTTTTCTCTCTTTCCTTCCCCCAGTTTTCCAGCGCGGTTTGCTATAATACTACCGTCTATCTGTACAAAAGAGGTGTTATGAATTCATCTGGCCAGGTATCAATACATATCACTTACTTAAGAACCGCATGACTCTGCATTTTCCAAAAGCCCTCTCTCTCTTCCACAAACGATGCCAACCGATAAAATCCAACCACGTTTGCGCGCACCCTTCATCGTCATCGAAGGACTCGACCGTTCCGGCAAAACCACTCAAGCCTCGCTCTTACATTCCAAACTCCAATCTTCGAATATCCCCACTAAACTGCTTAAATTCCCTGGTAAGAGTCAAGCAAAACAATCCAGATATTATATACCGAAGTGGATCTGCCCGCCCAGATAGAACGACACCAATCGGTCAAATGATCGACTCTTATCTACGCTCTCAATCTGAATTAGACGATCATGTTATTCACCTATTGTTTTCTGCAAATCGCTGGGAATTGGCGTACGTATTTCTCCTCTCCTTTTTTCACTCTAGACGTTTATCTCTCACCATTGTACGTTTCAGATCAACGATAACCAACCTCCTACGCTCGGGCACAACTATCCTTTGTGATAGATACGCGTTTTCTGGTATAGCATTCTCAGCGTCCAAACCTTCTCTCTTACAACAATTCGCTTCATCCAAATCAGAATCAACGCCAACAAATGTGCCTGAAATGACAAAAAACTTGGCGGCACTAGAGTGGTGTCGTGCACCAGACATTTCGCTCCCCGCTCCCGACCTTACCATCTTCCTCGACTTCTCTCCAACTGAAGCCCAGCGGCGTTCCGGATACGGTGAAGAACGTTATGAAAAAATCGATGTGCAAAATCGTGTAAGAGAGATCTTTCATCGACTTGGTCAAGAAATGGTTCATAACGAGAATGATAATCACCGCCGAGATAGTAGTCAAAAGTGGGTGATTGTGGATGCATCGAAAGATCGTGGGGTTATTGCGGATGAGTTGTGGCGACTTGTTGAACCCTTGGCGACAAAAGGGATTGAGGGAGACATCAAACATTTATGGGAAGATAAACTACAATGACCCCTTGTCATGTGCTCCAAGATATTGGTGCCATAGTCTATAGACCCCTCACTCAATGCAAATGTACCGTTGCACAAACGGGGGGGGGGGCCTGATAACGGAACACGTGGAAAGTATATCAAGGCAACATGAATGTTCAATTGAAGCATCACTTCACACCGGGCTTCACATTTTAGCGGTCGAATTTCCAGCCGGACTTACAACACCACCCCATCATCAAAGAATTAGGCTTCTATCATACTTGATAGTCACACCAAACCATGTGCAGCTAATTTTATTGGATCCCGTCAATTATACCCACAGCAACTTCTTGGGACATATAATGCTTTAAAGACCCCAGTTCCGTTTTGATTTGGAGTCCCTCCCGCAATCCTTGCGCTCATTCACTATCACTCATTTTCGACCAGATGGCTGTGAAGACGGAGCACCGTACTACAGCAATTCGTCAAGCTGACGAAGCTTTGCTAGCAGAGCTCGGGTACAAGCAGGAATTCAAAAGAGAGTTTACACCTCTTGAGGTGCGTTGATTCTTCCTCGCTGTTGTTTAAACCAACTCTTACTATTACCACCTACAGGTATTTGGGATTGCGTTTTCAATCATCGGACTTATGCCCTCTATATCGTCTGTACTATTCTATGCTATTCCCAACGGAGGTGGTCCCGCCATGGTCTGGGGAGTATGTGCCTGTTTTGAGTTAAACTTTATTCCCGCGAATTGTTATACTGACGATATTTTGCTGTTGCAGTGGTTAGTTGCTAGCATCTTTATCTTCTGTGTGGGGTTATCACTCGCGGAACTTGGAAGTGCAGCTCCCACTTCAGGTGGTGTGAGTTCAGCTTCCATTCTTTCTTCATGCCTATCCACCAACCTTAGATCATAGCTATATTTTTGGACTTATTCATTGGCATCACCATGGTCGAGGAACTTCTTATCATGGATTGTCGGATGTAAGTTTTCCGCATAACTCAAAGAATTAACTCTGCGACGAAAATTGTGCATTGCAGACTCCAACACAATCGCATCCGTGGCCGCTCTCGCCTCAATCGATTGGGGCGCTTCAGTTCAAATCATGGCTGCCATTAACATCGGAACGAACGGCACTTTTGAAGCAACGACTAGCCGGCTCTTGTGAGTCCTATCTTTAGAACTGATTTATCTCCATCGAGGCTGAACTCCGTTAGTGGTATATATGCCGCCATCATCATCAGCCATGGTGTCGTGTGCTGTTTCGGAACGCGGGTGCTAGCACGGTTGCAGACAGTATACATCGTACTCAACGTCCTGTGCGGCGCTTCACCCCTCTTTGCATTCTTGTGCTGAAAGAATCAATTTCCCTCCTCCAGTTTTTGTGTCGCTATCATAATCGCTCTCCCCGTCGCAACCCCGAAGGAGTTTCGGAATACAGCTAAATTCGCTTTATGGGATTTCACTAATTGTGAGTGTGTGTACTCGAGGAAGTGACACTAATGATCTCACCTGTTTTCTTCTAGTGAGCGGCTGGCCCAATGGATTCGCTTTCATCTACAGTTTCCTTGCTCCGTTATGGACCATTTGTATGAAACTCCTTCTCTGGGAAATTTGTTAACCCTGTCCATTGCATTTTCAAGGCTCGTTCGACTCTAGTGTACACATCAGTGAAGAAGCCTCGAATGCCGCGGTGGCTGTCCCATGGGCAATTATTGGAGCCATCGGTATTGCAGGGCTACTGGGCTGGGGTAAATCCCTTTTCGTTATAGGATTATATGAACTGGTACTGATCAAGATCTGCCAAAAGCTATCAACATGGCTCTAGCGTTTTGCATGGGAACCGACCTTGAGTCTTTGGCGAACAGCGATCAACCCATGGCTCAAATTTTTGCAAACGCATTCGGCCAAAAGGCCACGTTGGGCATCTGGATTGTGGTTGTTCTGATTCAGTGTGTATCCCCTCTCCCAATGGTTCGAGACTGCATTGACTTTGAATATTAAGGTACATGATGGGGTCGAGTATGGTAAGTACCCCATTTTCATTACATGTAACATTGGGGTAACCCTCTTCATAGCTGCTAGCAGCCAGCAGACAAACTTTTGCCTTCAGTCGCGATGGAGGTATGTCCTTCATCTTGGAGCGCTTTATCCTCCACATCGTTAAAAGCGCTCCAGCTCTTCCTCTTTCAAAATGGTTATACAAGATGAATTCATACACTCGAACACCTGTCAACGTCGTCTGGTATGACGCTCTCTTAGCCCTCGCCCTTGGTCTTCTCGTCTTCGCCAGTGACCAAGCCATAAACGCCGTCTTCTCGATGTCAGTAACAGCCGTCTACATCGCCTACGCCATCCCCATCGTTGTCCGATTCACGGGTGGAAACAAGTTTCAACCTGGACCGTTTTCTCTTGGTAGATTTGTTCGTCCATCACTCACTCCTTCGCTCGATATTATCTCCTGATCAACTTTTTTGATTAGAGTCTGCCGGTAGCAGTTGTCTCTGTTACATTTATGCTCTTCCTGGGCATCGTCTTCCTTTTCCCGGAAAGTCCGACTACAAGTGCAACGGAAATGAACTACAGCATAGTCGTCATTGGAGGTGTCCTTGTCCTCTCCGTTCTATGGTATTACTTTCCCAAGTACGGTGGGGTGCATTGGTTCAAGGGTCCAATATCCAATATCGATACAGTCGTCGAACATTCCGATAGTTCGGTCACGCCTTCGAATGAAGAGATGGATAAAAAAGGTGTTTGATAGTGTGGAGGAAGTAAAATAAACGGGCTTTTGTAGCATACAAATCATACATACGTTCGTGAGTCAATGCAACAGAAATCCTATCCGGCTACTCCATCCAACGAAGGAACCTCCAAAAATAGTGCAACTCCGAAGGAAAAAAGAAAAGAACAGATATAAATTAAGCGAACTTTAGCATAAGGGGATATATCATAATATACATTCGGGGCACATCTATGGTATGATGCAAATACCAGTTTGCGAACATGGCCTTTCCGGAGATGAGATTACAAAAACAGGTCAGTCAGAACGAAATGATATGCTGGATAGTCGATAACGAGTGAGAGTGAGGGATAATGCATCATCGGGGTAAGAATTTCTAGAAAAATAATGCCAATGTGGTAAGAGTTACAGTAAGTCGTGAAGAGCTTTGTCATATTGGTGAGGCATATGAGCACTATTCCAACCAGCAATCGCAGTCAGTGTTTGATGCACCTGCCAGTCATAAACAACAGTAGGACGTACGTGAGCATATTTCTCGCAAACACAATCTGACCAAAAATTTTCTCCACATCAAGCACTTCGAACAATCTTAATTTATCTTTCTGACTGTTCTCCATTGGCTCTTTCTTCTGGTGTGATGGATGCAAGTCACTATCCCTCATAGCCCAAAGGACCCGTCCGGGGGGGAATAAATCTTGGTATTGCATGTTCGCTTCTAGTGTCTTCCTCACTGCCACCAACTACACATACCCATATGCTATCAGTACTCGAAAGCAAATGTTGATCCAAAGAAACTGACTGACCCAATCCATGTCTTCTTTACTCTGATCACCTGGAGCCTCCTTCCATCTCCTCGCCCGACTGGTAACAGCAGACCACCCATCTTCCTTCAACTTTACCCCATTCGTCCCATACACGTGCTTTCCCTCCTCCGCTTCGCACAACCATGAAGCGGCGCTCCGTAGGTTACGAACGGAACCTAACGAAAGCCTCGCGACGACATCATGGGAATATACAAAAGAAGTGATTAGTTTATTCGCAAGTTGGCTAAGTTGAGCGTCTACCAGTGAACTGAAAAGGAGTTAATTGAACGTTGATAGTTGATCACGCAGCTCATAGTGATATAGTACTCACGGTGGCGCGAAACAATAAACATATACTCTCCGGCCCACTGGAAGACCACTAGATCTTACAGTGAGGCATGTACTAGGATCTGCCCACATCTACCAGTCATCCAGGTCTCAATTTTCACAGCTCGAACCAGAAATATATAATGACCTACCAGCCCTAAGATAGCAGCAACACCCGCTCCCAAACTGTGTCCGCAAAGCACCAAATCTGAAATACTTGTATCAAAACTGCATCCACGCCACGACACGTAAATTGCTCACCAAAACCTGGATTATGATATAACGCCTCCTGAACGGCCAGCTGCACGGGCTTGCCTGGTTCACCCATGGCCTTTGCCATCCGGAGCATACCAGAGTGCACATTGTAAGATGGACCTCTCTGACTTTGTTGTTCATATTGTTTGGTGCTCGGGGATGTCATGGAATCGCCAGGAGTCTCTATGATCTCGTAGTCCTCTTCGTCAATGTCGGTAGCCTGAGTCCGAGCAGGCTGGAAAGATTCAGGATGGCAAGTCAAGTCAACGGCAATTTCATTGAGTGACATTGTCCCTGAGAATTTGAAAATGTAAGACAGCAAGTGCATAAGACCATTCAAAATCCTACCTCTAATAACAAGCACTACCTGTCCTCTGTTGTAATCAGTGAGGACCCAAAACCTCGGCATGAGATGCTCGGTCCCGATTATAGCAGTCGACTTGGTTTTTTGCCTCTTTCTATCTTCCGATTCCTTGTGCTTTCTCATTCTGATACTTTCCTTCCGTTCTTCGTCAGTAAGCGCAGACTCAAAGATCTCTTGATCGTGTCTGCCCATCAGTTGACCCCACCACGAATATTTCGACTGCGACGAAGAGATGATTTGGTTTATATTATCTCCAGCCGCTTCCGCTTCTGCAGCGTCAACCGCGACCTCAAGCTTGGCTTCCTCTTCCAGCTTCTCTCCTGCCTCTCCCTTCTTCCTCGGTCTGATATTTGGTGTTATGCCAAAGAATAGAAGTGAAGCACCACCATAACCTGCCAAGACCATTTTAGATAGACGACGAAGAGTTGCTTTGAGTTCGTCGAGGGAGAGTAATTGGGGTTCATTCGAAGCAGAAGCGGGGGACGGATAAGCCGGAAAGGCGGAGTGAATGGAAGCAGGAGGAGAATGAAGAAGTTGGAGCGAAGGTTTGCGGGTTAACGATTGAAAAGATAACATAGAATGTGAAGCAGTAAGAGTTGGATGACTGGAAGTCATCGTGAGAGAAGAGATGGAAGATATGGTGGAGTTCCGTGAGCGAGGTGAGCGAGGTGTGAGAACAGAGGCATCTCCAATATCTGCAGATATAATCTGAGGGCCTCTGCGGCCAGGGAATATGACGTCCGAGGTCACGCGAACCCTAGAGTTTCTTGAAAACAACTCAGTGGGGATAGCCAGAGGTGATGAATTGAAAAGGGCATGCCTTCGGGGTCTACGTAGGTGTTCCAGTTCAACTGTCTGCTTCTCCATGACATCAAGCTCTTTGAGGTATTTGAACCAGTGTTTCTCTTGCCACTCTTGCGTTACACCTTGTAGGGCGACCCAAGCAACGACTGCTCTGGCAACTTGAGTAAGTCCGTAGCTGTTCACTGGCGAAATGCTGTCCGAGTCTGACCACTCTCTTTTGACCAGAGTGATGAAGGAGGCCAAGGAAAAACTAGCCTCATTGCTGCCGGGGAAGATGACGGATAAGACATTGATGGAACTATGCGCAGCCATAAGAGAAGTTGAGGTGAGATACTCGGACAAGTGGATTGGTGCGAGGACGAGTTGTTCGGCCAAAGAGAAGGCGGAGTGGACTGCTGAGCCAGCAACAGGACCCAGGACAGGGCCTCCGCCAAAAAGAGCATAGTCGACGACGCTTGTGGTGACGCCCACAGCGGTGGTAGCCAAACTACGACCGACATGAAACTGGGCACGTCGTGTGAGCAGTGGATGTAGAAGGAAAGAAAGAAAGACATACGGAGAGACGAGTGCCACGTTTTACAGTGTCGAAAGCGAATGTGGTTGCGAACGAGGCGAGGTCGATGCCCTGGCGCGAGTAGACATCCCAGTTGGAGGGCATCAGAGCGCACAAAGCTACAGCGTCGATACTAAATAAGTTCATTTCATTTATTTCATGTGATTATGACACAAAAATCCAATTCAAATCCGTAACAGGAGCATTGTTCATCAGATGAGCGCGCCCATAATGTGCTGTCGAATTCCAAGTCCACTGTCAATATCATTTCTGGTGCTTGCCCCAGTGATGCCTCCATTCTCTCAGACTACTCCAGTCAATTCTGCTGTTGAAGCATGGCACCCCAGCTCACATCAGCCCCAATCGCTTAACATCGATACAGTGCTTACGGTCAGATCAGTGATCCCATCTAAATTCGTACATGTCCAGTTCGCTACTGAGGCGCCTCTCATCGCCCCAGCATGGCCTATCAGGGCTCCAAGCCCAAAATTCTGCTTCTGCTGTGTCCCACAACCTGTGTGGGCTTTCCGCAGCAAGCCACCCCGAAGGTCCTGCTACGGGAGACCCATCTTCTGTTATGTTATCCTCGTGATCTCTGACTTGCCTTTCCTCCTTTTGCCCTGTCTCTTCGTACTCGCCGGCACTGAGATTTGGAATCACTAATATAGCTGACGTGGATGGCACGCTCGCCATTGCTAGCGAACAACCCCAGGAGCTAACTTTAGCAATGCTGTGACTTTCACTTGGATTTGTCGCCGTTGGTCCAACTCCCTGTGAACGTAGTACACACTGACAACATGGATAGTGTTGTTGCTTGCACAAGAAGTCCACGACGGACTGCCGTATCCCAGGACCCCCGATAATCCTTATATAGGCCGGGTCCGAAAATTGGCCATTTTGGGATTTTCTGTCCGAACCCGATTTCAGGTTTTTTGTCCGGAAAAGCACCCGGCCTAGAGCCGATTTTCGAAAAATCTGTCCGATTTCTAGGATCCGGCCTCCTGCTCAAAAAATTCGTAAAAAATTCGCCAAAAATCACCAAAAATTCATAGGAGTCTGCAACATGTAGAGAAGCACTATATCTATACGTTAACTAGTGTTCTTCTTGGATTTCACAGCCCTACTAATATTGGTTATACCACTTCCTAACATGCCGAAAGTAGTATAGTCGTCAGAGCCCAGTGAGAAGCCATTTTTGGTGATGGTATGTGGCTCAGAGACAAGAACGGTCAGGAAATGCTGGGGAGGGAGAAGTAGAAATTGCGCCGTGTGAAAGATGGCAGTCGCTTGTGTAGTAGACGAAAACTGCTGGCCACACAAGTAGCAGAAAACTTGCATGGCGATGTTTGAAAGTGCAGATATGTTTGTTGGACCTAGAGATAATGTGATAAGAGCATGAGGAGCATTCTTGCCCATAAGTTTTGAGTAGAAGTTGCTGTGAGGAACATTGCACATTGTTAGAACTTGGCCTGAATGTCACGGAGTCACACTGTCACACTGTCACATCATTTATTACATAATTATTTCCCTCTGCTACTTCAGTTAAGGAGGCTAAACTATCGGCATACTGACCATGGCTCAGGCATCGGATCTACCCATGGAATTATATCAACACATTTTATTGTTTCTACCACCAAACCATGAACAACAAGTACGATGGAGGAGACAAGCAGCTAGAATCAGATGGGCATCATATCTTGAAGGTTGGTACTTACGTGACTGTAGATGTACAGAGTGTGGGAGGACAACATTAATTATGAACGATGGTGTTGAAATGAATACCTCGAGTCCTACACTCGGTATGATGTATGAATGACTCCTGTTTCAAATACATGCATTATACACATGTAGACTATGCCCACAGGGCACTATGATTTCATGAGTTGTTTTAGCTATACTCTAAACCCTATCCTGTAGCAGTATATAAGAACTCTATAGTCTACCGATAATATTAAGTTTCCAAGTTTCTATCCTTCTCACTCTCAAGCCTAACCAGCTACTCGCACTACTATCTACTTGCTCAAAGCTTACCCACTTGCAGTTCAAGATATACAAATGTAAGTCTTCCCATACTGTGCTGCCACTTATAGCAGCATTCTCTTCAACAGGTTATGGGCCCCGGATGGCATACAACAACTGTGAGCTTGCTCCAGTTGTTCTCCATCCCAGATAAAGCAGTTTGACGAAACATTGTCACTGGAACACTGCTGGCTATCTTTGGTGGTGAACCACCAGCTCGCGGATAGCAACAGGGTATTCTATACCTTGTAAACATCCCGCAGTGGCATTATGCCCACAAAAGCAGATACATGATAGTAACGTGGACTGCCTGAGGGATGAAGCGTTATTCAGGATAAACCCCAAAATCGCTCTCAAAAATAAAAGCATTTTCATTGGGTAACCTATACATAGCCTTAGATAGCATGTCGTACCCTAGATCAGAGGTTTACTAACCGATCCGGGTTGCAGGGCTCAAATTGGTAACAACACCACTGCTCTCCCCAAGCTCTCTGGTGCCAAGGATTATGATACCTGGGCCCACCGCGTTAAGAACGCTTTGATCCTTATGAATCATAAGGACTCCACCCTGACCGCATGGGATGTCAGTGGCAACTCTCAGCTGCTACCCACCTTGCCCACCGATGCCACTTTACTGGCTAAGGAACAGGCAATCAGGGCGACTCTCAGGTTGCAGACAACTGCAATGATCGAGTCCACCCTCCCAGACTATATGCTCCGGGAAGAATTCAACAGCCTGAGAGACCTCTGGGCTAAATGAAGTTGAATTATGGAGTCCGAGGACTAACTTTCATTTACGAAAGGCTTCAGGCCCTCTTAAATTTTAAGGTTCAAGACACCCAGGATCCATCTGGGCAGATCGCTGAGTTCATCGTGATCTGCTCACAGATCACTGCCACTGGGGTGACTCTTCATGATTCACTCCAGACCATGATGCTCCTCTCCACTCTTCCAGCTCGTATGGAATCTATGATCGGAATCATCCTCGCTTCGGCCAAAAATGTGGCTGATCTCACTATTGAGAAAGCGAGGGCCACTATCACCACAGCTTGGTGAAACCCTCAGAATCTCACTGCCGCCAGGTTCAAACCATCCAGACAGGCTCCGCGATGGCAAAATGCTATGCCTGGACCCTCCGGGCAGCAGCAGCAATGGCCGCAAGGCCAGCAGCAAAAGCAACAGGCTCCACATGGAGCTAAACCTGATGATGATAAGAAGCACAAGAAAACTTGTGCTAAAGACAAGGGCAAGGGTAAAGGAAAAGCCACAGCAGTTGAGGCCTTGCCTCCTGATTACACTGCAGCTTCTGCGATCGCATTCCCTGCAATCGCCATTCCTCTGGGTTTCACAACCCAACCCTATGACCCTTGATCTCCTTCTCTCTCTGCTGCACCGACTACATGGTCTCTGGTGCATCGCATCTGAAACGAGAAAGCAGCAATCAAACTGCCGACTCCCTTGATTGGTGAGTTATCTCGTTCAAACAAATCACAATCATCTCCTGACAATGGTTCCGTTGCTTCTTCCCCTAATGCAGACATCGTCATGTTAAATATACATGATGGCAATAAATGGATCGATGATTGGCGTCACGATGTCGATTACCAAAATACAATCAAATCAAACCTGGATTATCTCGAATCAGTTGATCCATCTGCTGATGGAACCTGGCTCGATGATGAATCTTGGGAACAATCAATCTCGATTGATTGTGATTGACCTTTTTGGGCTCTTTATGGTATGCCTAATGACAACATCGAACACGTGGTTCCCATGAACCAACTCGATGATGTCACACCTATAACGCGCAATTCTTCTGAATCTGCTGCACATGGATGGACAACCGATAACATGGGCAATGACTGGAATAACCAATGGGTCGAACCAACTTCTCGTCCTCTGGACTGGAACGTTGAACCCACCGGTTCTTTCACCACCTCATTCCGTGATGCATGGGATAACGCTAACTGCTTTCCCATTGATGACATGTCATATGAAATCCCACCCAATCTAACTTGGGATGAAATAATCGAACGGGGTTACTCTATTGACAACCTTGATGTCATACCATACCCTGTATGAGACCAATTGGTTGAATTCTCATCCGATGCCTCTGTCAAACTTGGATCTGCCATCAATCATTGGCTGGATGACGATGACATATGGTGTGACTTCTATTCGGATGCCAACCCTTCACATTCCCCTTCCTCACACTACATGGACACATGGTCACACAACCTTTGTCACTGGTATGACTACCCATTTGATGACAATGACATAACCATGGAATATGAACTTCCATATGGATGAACATATCTTTGGGTCAACAGCTTCTATACTGATATCACTTATTGGGATCTAGAACGCATTGCCCGAACCAGTGTACAAAGGACACGAGACCCTCGTTCCGACATCTCACGGACTGGTAAGGTCACTCCTTATCAAATGGCCAAACTCAAGGCCCTCCTCACCTGGGACAAACGTCTCGGAACTCGCCAAATCGATAGTGTCACTGTCACGACCAATGTCGAAATGGTGAAAGAGCCAAGTGTGACTCAATCTGAGTATCACACAATGCCTGAGGAGCCGGAAAGATGGTCCAGATTGCCTATTGATTATGCGATCGAGGAATTTGGGAAATCAGTGATAGAAGAGAAGAAGGATGATGAGATCTCAATCCATTCTGGGCAAAATCAAATGGATGATGATGAAGAATTCGATTATGATGCTGGGAATGGAGGGGATTCATACTCGCAAGTATCACCTCTCCACTCGCAATCAATTACTAATTCTTTCTTCCAGTGCTGTGATGTCACCAGAGCTTCGAGCCTGGTGCTCTGCTCCAGTTCAAGAAGAGGACCGATTTTAAATAGTCCCTCATGTACTGATCCGGATGTAATATATGCAATGGAATTGAGTGTCAGGAACGCTCTTCTCGATAACATCACGCCTGAATTTAAGTCATTCATCATGAGCATAAGATCAAACTCTGATTCTTATCCGATTAAGTGGATGCTAGATAGCGGCGCTTCGGCCCACTTTACTGGCAGTCTCTCAGACTTTTCTACAGTCGATTGAGGCTTCTTTGGAATGGTACAAACTGCCTCTGGCCAATTGAAAATTCAAGGTCAAGGAACAGTAATCATCCAACACTTAGTCATAGATCCAAATACAGGAACCGAAGAAGTCCGAAAGACTAAACTTTGGCCTGTATTTTACATAAACAGTATGAACATGCGGCTCATCTCTGTCGGACAACTTTTACGGTCTGGACTAAGATTAGAAGCCAATGCGAAGCATCTCACCTTTCGAGATAAGAATAATTACGCTGTACTTTCGGGTATCTCAGGACATTTTCCCAGTATTTCCACTGTCCTTACTAGGATAATCAAGGAAATCCCTGAAGATGTGCTTATGCAACCATAACACTATTATACAACACTGGCATCGTCGATTAAGACATCCGTCAGATCTCGTGTTGAGTAAATTCTCAAAAGAATCTTTAGGCATTCCACCTATTAGTATTCCACGAGATAAACCAGTTTGTAAAGGATGTGCTGAAGGTAAACTCATGCAAAAATCCTTTCCTACTTCAGAAAACCATGGGACACAAGTTCTTGAATTAATCCATTCAGATCTATTTGAACTTCCTGTAATCTCTTATTATCACCATAAATGCGTACTAACTATATTGGATGACTATTCCAGTATGGCATTCACTGTAATGCTTACCCACAAAAGTGATACACCTCAAGAAATGATCAAAATCATGACATTGCTCGCTAACTCCACTGATGGAAAGATCAAGAGACTGTGCACTGATCAAGGAGGAGAATACACCAATAGCACTCTACAAGAGTACTTGTCTACCAACAGCATTAAACATGAGCTTTCTGCCCCTAATGTTCATCAATAAAATGGGCATGCTGAAAGACTCAATAGAACGTTGCATGAGAAATCACAAGCCATGCACAAACATGCATGTCTTCCCAACTCATGGTGGGGATTCTCTATGACATATGTGGTCTATATTTACAACTGCATGCCTTCGCAACAGCTGAAGTGGAAAACTCCGTATGAATTATTCTATGGAACCAAACCGGACCTGACGAAGATCCGAGTGTTTGGCTGTAGTGCCTATGTTTATCTCCCAAAAGAGATACATACAAATAAGCTCTCCTCGTGATCTGAGCTTATGATATTTTTGGGATACCAAGGCCCAAATTATCAATTTATAAGACACCAAAACGGAAATGTAGTATTCATTTCTCCCACAACCATTTTCGATGAAGCTTTCTTCCCGAAATGCAATAAATCGAAACCAGGTAACCTCGAAAGAAGATTGAGTAATACTCTGAGTCGAAGTAATTCCTCAGAATCAGAGAACTCTAGAAATGGAGGAGAAGTCGATTTTAATCTCGACTCCAATTCTCTTAATAGTCCCTCTATGGATCAACCACCTATTGATAAAGCTCCACCGGCAGTACCGCTGCATCTACCAATGCCGCCACAGCCGATGCCGCCATCACGGCAACAAAGAGCTCCATCACCACCTCCTTGTAATGCAACTCCTGGCCCGTCTAACCAGCCTCCACGGCAGGAACAGCTAACATGGAGAAAACAGTGTGACATAACTCTGCCTGATGAATCAGAACATAATGTTAGAAGGTCTAAATGGGAAACAAAAGTACCAAACTGACTGAATAACATCTATGGGGACAAACACCCATCGAAAATTCTGAAAGATTATGAGAGACAACCTTTCTTGCCGGACTTCGAAGAAGGAATCCAGCGAAGGGTTCCTCCAAGATCTGATAGACAGAATGCTCGTATACCAACCGATGAACAAGCTGATGAAGCATGTCACAAAGAAATTTGCAGACACTATGAAGTCGACGAGCTGAGGAATATGAACAAGAGCATGGCTCTCAAGTTTCTTCCCAATTTGGCAATGCTCCAGTCCCTGGAGAAGCCACTATGGATGAAGTTCAAGTTTTAATCAGAGAAGGAGGAGTAAGGCTAAATAACTTTCTGTTATGGTTTCACCGGTTATGGTCACCTGCTCCGGCTCTTTTGTTTTTCCGTGTTCTCACGCCTGCCAGTTATACTTTTCTTTCACCTTTCCTTTCTAGTATCTTTCATCTCAGGGTCACTCCACATTCCCATGCCTGTCCGTTATACTTTTCTTTCATCTTTCCTTTCTAGTATCTTTTGTCTCACTGTTACTCCACTCCCATATGCTTTACTCCACGTCCATACGTTCTGCTCCACTTACTCCACTACCCCGAGTATTATGACTCAGTCCTGTTCTATACTTAGTTACCTTGGGTAGTTGTCTCTACGTATATAAACCCTGTAGGTACTGCTGTATTCCTTACGCTTTACCAATCGTATCCTTCCCTTACTCTTCTCTCTTATCGCCCTCAAGTCTTTGTCACTTGTCTGCAACCTGAGTCTTTATAAGATTAAGGTCGTAACATTTGGTAAAGCGTCTACACCTCACCTTGCAGACAGCAGCCTAGCGAGCTTGCTGTAGTGGTAGTGCATACGGCAGATCTACCAACCGAACGGACGTAATTTTTTCGCGTCGAGGCTTTTTACAAGCGTAGTCATCAGGGCACGAGTTTATGCCAAGTAGCAGCCGACAAGGAAAGAAACGACTTGTCGAAGAAGAATTAGCCGCATATCACGACGGATTGTTGCGAGAGATCGAGTTACCGAGTAGCCCGACATCGAGACCGGAATCAGCACCACAATCAGACATCGACGAGGAAGTAGATCAATAGCGGACAGTTTTGCGGATATTCACATCGACAACGAAGACCAATCAGAGACGAAGGAACCATCAGACATGTCGACCACAGAAGTACCAAGTCAATTATCCCCGATCCCGGTTGGTTCGAGGGAAGCAGAGAGAGATTTGAGGACTGGTGGAGGAGCATTCAGCTGTTCATAAAGTTTAACGGGATCACCGACAATGATAGGATGATCATAGCGGCCATATCCAGGATGAGAGGAGGAGTAGCCGGAAGTTTTTCAGCACTCGTAGCGGACAAAGTCACCAACCCAGACGTAACATTCACGTGGAAGCAATTCGAGAAGCAGGCGAAGGAGTTGTTTATCGATGGAATGGACAAGGAGAAGAGCGAGATAGCTATCGAGACATGACCAAGGAAGGAAACCCATCGTGGATTTCTTAGTCGAATTTACCTTGATGATGAACAAAGCGGGAACGGACGATCAACACGCCATCTTCTTGCTGAAGAAGAACGTCAAAAAGGAAACCATTCGCACCATTCTATCATTCCCACCCGACAAAGTCCCCACCACATTCAACGGATGGCTCGAAGTCATAAAAGCAGTAGGAATGGGAACAGAGACGATGAGTTTGTTCGACAAACACCGCGACAGGAGTCACTTATGGAGGAAGTGGTCAACCCATGGAATTAGGAAGGTTCGAAACTGCTAGAGTCCAAACCCCGAATAATCAGAGGAAGTGTTTCAACTGTGGAAAGTTCGGACATTTTGCTAGAGAATGCAGGCAGCCGAAGAAACCGTAACGTGTTACAATTGTAACAAACCAGGACACATCGCCAGGAATTGTAGAGCGCCGAAGAGAGCTAGGACTAGGGAAAGACCGAGGACAGTCCACAGGATGAAGAAGATACCGAGAAGCAGGATTTTGCCGAAGGGTCCGATTGAGCGCGAAATCTCGACCCATAAATCGTAGAGTCTCTCCCCATGTAACAACAAATTCGAAATCCAAGTATGTTATTCCTTTCAAGAGAGACTCAACGCGCGAAATTCTGCTGGATGCAACCATCAAACCAAGAACGGAAACAAAACGGTCAAGGCCCTTATCGACTCGGGAGCACATATGACGATGATAGCAACGGAGTTGGCAGAGAGAGAAATTGAAGAAGGTCAAACGCAACAACCCATTCGCATGAGAAATGCAGAGGAACACCAAATCGGACAGGGATATTAACGGAGGACGCCAAAATCCAGATGGATCTAGGAGGACATAAGGAGGAAATCAAGGCACTGGTATCGGACATTTCGAGCGCGGATATTTTCTTGGATACGACTGGTTAATTCAACACAACCCGGAGATCGACTGGATAAACCAAGAAGTCAGATTTACACGATGCCCCAGTACATGCACTACACCACACCAAACGATTCCTTTTTCTCGACGGCTAACCACTGATGTGGACAGCGCTACGGAGGAAAAAGAATCAGATCCCACCAACCCCGAAGATCTACCCGATTACATTCGACCATTTACGCACTTGTTTAACAAACGGAATTTTGAGCAATTACCAGCTCGAACGGAATGGGATCATGAGATCAATCTAACGGAGGACGCACCAAAGGAGATATCATCGAAGGTTTATAACATGACGCCAAAGGAAAGGGAGGAACTGGATAAGTTCTTAGACGAGAACCTAGCATCGAAACGAATTCGACCATCCAAATCACCATACGCTGCCCCTTGTTTCTTCGTACCAAAGAAAGATGGATCGTCCGACTATGCCAGGACTACAGGAAACTCAACGAACATTCGATCAAGGACAAAACGCCATTACCGCTCATAAGCGAAGTACTCGACCAACTGCGAGATGCGAAATACTTCAATAAACTGGACATTATCTGGGGTTACAACAATGTCAGGATCAGAGAAGGAGATGAATGGAAAGCAGCGTTTATCACCAATCGTGGATTATTCGAACCTACCGTCATGTTTTTTGGAATGAGTAACTCCCCGGCGACCTTTTCTCGTATGATGGCAACCATATTCCGAGAAATGATCCAAGAAGGTGCACTGGTCAACTATATGGACGACTTCGCGATTCCAGGACGTACCAAAGAGGAACTACGTGAACGGACTATACGTTTCCTGAAAATCGCCGACAAACATAGTCTATTCTTCAAACGATCGAAATGCGAATTCGACGCCACGGAAATCGCCTTGTTAGGCACGGTTGTAGGAAATGGAAAAGCTACTATGGAAAAGGAGAAGGTCAGGGCCATAAAGGAATGGAAAACGCCACGAACAATTAAGGAGGTGGAGAGTTTCTTGGGATTCGCGAACTTTTACAGACGCTTCATACAAAACTTCAGCATCATCGCAGCTCCGCTAATCAGTTGAAGGGAGGAGGAAAGAGTGGAAATGGGAAGAAGCACAACAACAGGCATTCGACAGCGTCAAAGATTCCATCACCAGCGAACCAGTATTGGCGTTGCCAAATGACTATGGAAAGTTTAGATTGGAGGTGGATGCATCAAACTATGGAACGGGAGCAGTCCTATCACAGGAACAGGAAGGAAAATGGCATCCGGTTGCATTCATGTCCAAAACGTTGACTGAAGCAGAACGAAACTACGAGATCTACGACAAGGAGTTACTGGCTATAGTCAAGGCACTGAAGTTATGGAGACAGTACCTGTTGGATGCGAAGGAACAGTTCGAAATCTGGACAGACCACGAAAACCTGAAGTACTTCAGAGACCCACAGAAACTGAACGCTCGACAAGCAAGATGGTACCTTATGCTGCAGGAATACGATTTCGCACTACGACACATACCTGGAAAATCCAACACCAAAGCCGACATCCTCTCCCGCATAGTCAAACCAGATACAAGCCGAGACAACAGGAACATGGAGATGTTCAAAGGAAAGGAGTTCGTACGAAGAATCGTTGAAGAAACGCCAGTATATGAAGCCACCATTCTACGATCCCGACGATTCGAGATATCACCCGACCAACAGATCTTGGAAGTTATCAGAAAGTCGAGGAGGAGGGAAACCATGGTACTGCAGGAATTGGCGAAACAACCGGAGAAAATGTGGGAGAAAGAAGGGATAATTTACCGACAAGGACGGATCTATATGCCGGATGAAAGGAACTTGCGAGATCAAATCCTACACGATCACCACTATTCCCCCGACGTCGACCACCCTGGACAACATCGATGCTAGAACTGTTGAAGCGGACGTTCTGGTGGCCCACGATCAAGACGGACGTCAGGAGATATGTCAGAGGATGTGACATGTGTCAAAAGAACAAGATCATTCGCAGACCCGAACCAATCATGTTGAACCCATTACCAGTCCCGGAAGGCCCTTGGCAGGAGATTTCTATTGATATGATCGGACCTCTGCCTAAGTCCGAAGGCAAAGATGCTATTGTTGTTATCGTCGACCGGTTCTCAAAGATGATCCACCTTGTTCCCACCACTACGACTCTCACGTCAATCGAATTAGCGCATCTATACAAATCGGAGGTCTGGAGGCTCCATGGAATTCCCCGAAGAATCATCAGTGACAGAGGACCGCAGTTCGCATCTAAATTCATGAAGGAGCTATGCACATCATTGGGGATAGAAAGGAACCTATCAACGGCATATCATCCTCAGACGGATGGACAGACGGAATGCATCAACCAAGAAGTCGAAATGTATTTGCGGAATTTCATCAGCTATCGACAGAACGATTGGACGAAATGGCTACCTATGGCAGAGTTTCACTACAACGATAAAGTCCACTCTGCCACGAAGAACACACCATTCTTTTTGAATCACGGATTCCATCCATGGAAAGGAAATCACAGTCTACCTACGTTCAACCCAGCGGCAGCGGATTTCTCATCAGAGTTAGAGAAAGCCCGAGAAGAAGCTAAAGCGGCAATGGAAGAGAACAATGATCTTATGCGAAACCGAGGAAACCACGGAAATGCCTCAAAAGTGTTCTCACCCGGAGAGAAGGTCTGGCTAGAAGCAGTTAACATTCATTCCAACTGACCATCACGGAAACTTGACAACAAACGCTATGGACCATTCGAGATCGTCGAAGCTGTCGGAGATCGGTCATACAAGCTTCACTTACCTGAGTCCTGGCAATCCACAACGTATTCCACGCTTCATTGCTCACACGATGTCACAAACCTGAGTTTGACAGCCAACACCACCCTACCCCGCCGCCACCTGATATCATAAACGAAGAAGAAGAGTACGAAATCGAAGAGATCCGAGGACATAGGAAGCGAGGAAGAGGAACCCAGTATTTGGTACATTGGAGGGGCTACGGAAATGAAGAAGACACATGGTTACCAAGATCAGCCTTGGAGAATGCCAAGGACGTCCTAGACGAGTACGAAGAAACACGATAGTAGGATATAAAGCCCAACGAAAGCACTCCAATTGGTATACAACAATCGTCAATCTCTTTCATCCTCCAAATCACCTGCAAATGTCCGACATCTCAACCTTTATTCCACCTTTCCAATCCACCAACAACGAAACACCTGCTTTGGTCAGAATTCGAGGAGCAGATTTATGTGTCCAAACCAAAGACGGAATGCGCTTCTGGATCCATTCATACTTCCTCACCAGAGAATCCGTTTATTGGCGAAGAAAATTAACTGGATACGACGATCCCCATCACACGTTCATCAGAAATTTAACACCGCAGACCCTGCTTTCATTGAAGACGCCAATGCCACAGAATTCCAAGTGTTCCTTTCATCTTCTACAACACCAAATATGATGACTATTCGAGTCTCGTATTCGAAGAATGGGTTAACATCCTAAACCTTGCGCACAAGTGGAAGTTTCCTGAAGTCAAGAATTTGGCAGAGAGAAACCTCTTCAAGTTGGGATACGAGGTTCGACCTGCAAAGATGGAGATTAACTTCACAGACTAGGATACTTCATGTGGTCACGAAGCCTAAACGGAGGGTATTGTTATGGTTTCACCGGTTATGGTCACCTGCTCCGGCTCTTTTGTTTTTCCGCGTTCTCACACCTGCCAGTTATACTTTTCTTTCACCTTTCCTTTCTAGTATCTTTCATCTCAGGGTCACTCCGCATTTCCATGCCTGTCCGTTATACTTTTCTTTCATCTTTCCTTTCTAGTATCTTTCGTCTCACTGTTACTTTTTTTTTTTTTTTTGTAATCAATATAGTATATTTCAATACTACTTAAGGGTGCCATGACGCGTTCCCCATACTTTACATCACCTGTATTCTACCTAACTAAGAAGAAATCATATCCGGCTGACGAGGTCGAAGCCATAAGAGAAAAAGAAAAATATAACAAGATCTTTCGAATCGGCAAGTACAGCTAAGTAAACGTAAAAGCAAAATCGTTCATATAAAGGAAAAAGAAACACAACCTCTTTCTTCCTCTCTTCATAACAGCCTTCGTGACAGGCTTCATCTCCATCATTGATGCCCGGAAGATACTTTCCCAACCATCATCCACCTCCCACACTCTCCAGTGTCTTAAGAACTCAATCGACTCGTGCAAGAAGATTGGCCCTTTACTAGTCGGAAGTCTCTTTTCTAACTTCCTTACATTTTCGAATCTCGCTTGCGGTACACCTCCTCACAGTAGGCCGGCCAGCTCAATTCAGCTTGTCGCGGAAGTTCCATTGGATCGAAACTAAACGCTTGTGGATTGTCTTGAAGGAACAGTATAAGTCCACGTATTGTGAATATTCCTTCGAGATCGTAGTGGTTGATCCGCCTTACTACCCAAGGGCAGACCATTAAGAGTGTTGCCGTTTTGGGTAGTCCAGATTACAAGGGCAGGGTTTGTACGGCTCATTCTTGAAGAACCGCACTCTGTACTCCCCAATAGGAGCATGTAGACAGGCTACTCGCATAAGGCGCGCGAATAGTGGAGAGTTGTTGGCTGCCGAGATTCCTTGGTTACATTGGAACCATGGGCCACCTTGAATATGACTTGGAAGAGCTGTATTGCCTTCCTTGTCGTTGAATTCGTACCAATTATTTCCTTTATGGCACAATTTGTCATGATCGGTTGACCTAAAAAAGTCATTACCTTTTTGTATGAGTTTTGAGCGCATTCCTACACCTCCCGAAGAAGGTCTGTGTGGTGGCGGCACAATTTGATTAGGCGAGCGGGCTAAAATAATCTGCCCTGAGCGCGTTCGTCTGTCCTCCGAAGAGTCCATGTTTGGTGGCGGCTCGCTGTCATCGCGTGAACGGACTGTGAGTCCTGGGCGCGTTCCTATACTCTCTGAAGAGAGCATGTTTGGTGGCGTTTCACTAAGAGTGCAAACTCCTTGGAATCCTGCTTGCCAAAGGGAAATGGCATCTCGCGTTGTCTTCTGCCTTGTATAATGGTAAGAGGCAGATTGAGGGAAGGATAATGATTGCTCTGTAAACGTCTTGGCATTTACCGCGTTGCAATAAGCCTGTTGAGCGACTGGTTGAAGCATACCAGATTCGGCAGCAAAAGATGCCGGGGATGTCGCCCATGATTTGTTGAAACCTCGTATTTCAATCTCGACTTCAGGGAAGTCCGTGACGATGGCCTCGAAGGCTAGGGATACAGCAATAGAGAGCTGAGATCCAAGCGGTTTGGTATTAGTTGACATCAATTTTTTGACGATCAGCTGGGACGTTGTGTAAAGGACGACCTTATGAATAGGCCACCCTTTTTGTAGCTTTTTATGAGCTTTGATAAGTGCCAGGAATGTTGACCACCCGACAATAGTTTCCTCCGTTGCCCGCCTTCCAGCGGCCCTCGTTTTGTATGATATGGATCGTCCCTTGAACAGTGAGACGACTGCGACATGCGAATGATTTCGATCAGGAACAGGAACGTTCGGATCGAATTTGTGTTTGACGCCAGCTGTGAAAAGATGCAACGCGTCTGGTTCCCTGATAGGCGCAAGATTCAGATTATCATGGTATTCGATGTCGTCTTCTGACTGTGGTGCTGATTCCGGTCTCAGTGTCAGATTCCTAGGCAACTCGATCTCTCGCAACAGCTCGTCATGATATGCAGCTAATTCTTCTTCGACAAGTTGTTCTTCCTTGTTGGCTGCTACTTGGCATAAACTTGTGCCCTGATGACTACACTTGTGAAAGCTCGACACGAAAAATTACGTCTGTTCGATGGTAGATCTGCCGTATGCACTACCACTACAGCAAGCTCACTAGGCTGCTGTCTGCAAGGTGAGTGTAGACGCTTTACCAAATGTTACGACCTTAATCTTATAAAAGACTCAGGTTGCAGACAAGTGACAAAGACTTGAGGGCGATAAGAGAGAAGAGTAAGGGAAGGATACGATTGGTAAAGCGTAAGGAATACAGCAGTACCTACAGAGTTTATATATGTAAAGACAACTACCCAGGGTAACTAAGTATAGAACAAGACTGAGTCATAATACTCAGGGTAGTGGAGTAAGTGGAGTAAGATCATATGGATGTGGAGTAAGAACGTATGGACGTGGAGTAGGGCATATGGGAGTGGAGTAACAGTGAGACAAAAGATACTAGAAAGGAAAGGTGAAAGAAAAGTATAATGGGACAACATGAGAACGACAGAAGAAGTAACAGAAGAAAAGATAGAAATAGAAAGAAGAAAGATGAAAGAAAAGTATAACGGGCAGACATGAGAACGCGGAAAAACAAAAGAGCCTGAACAAGTGACCATAACCAGTGAAACCATAACACTTGGTAGTTCTTTAGAGTCTCAAATGAAGTTATAGGCCCAAACTTTGAGTTTACGAGCATAGCCACCCAAATGACAGCATGCAAGTACAGCTGCAGTTGCATCCCAACTCCAATTTCCTGGCACCAGATTTTTCCTTGTGTAATGACAATACAGATGCAAGAATGTGCATGTGTTATCAAGCCTGCGCGGACCTTCTTCAATTTCTCTCTCTCTAGCCAACTCCGTTGCTATCATCGTCATATGCGCTCCCAGTCGATAAGGGCCTTGACCGTTGTTCCGTTTCTTTGTGATGTTGCATCCAGCAGAATTTCGCGCGTTGAGTCTCTTTGAAAGGGATAACATACTTGGATTTCGAATTTGTTGTTACTATGGAGAGACTCTACGATTTATGGTCGAGATTCGCGCTCAACGGACACCTTCGGCAAATCCTGCTCTCTGGTGGCGTCTTCTTCATCTGTGGACTGTCCTCAGCGTCATCTCCCTAGTCCTAGCTTTCAGGCACTCTACAGTTCCTTGGCGATTTGTCCTGGGGGTGACAATTGTAACACGTTACGGCCCTTCTTCGGCTGCCTGCATTCTCTAGCAAAATTGTCCGAACTTTCCACAGTTGAAACACTTCCTCTGATTATTCGGGGTTTGGACTCTAGCAGTTTCGAACCTTCCTACTTCCATGGGTTGACCACTTCCTCCATACGTGACTCCTGTCGCGGTGTGTTTGTCGAACAAACTCATCGTTTCTGTTCCATTCCTACTGCTTTGATGACTTCGAGCCATCCATGAATGTGGGTGGGGACTTTGTCGGGTAGGGAATGATAGAATGGTGCGAATGGTTCCTTCTTGACGTTCCTTCTTTCAGCAAGAAGATGGCGTGTTGGTCGTCGTTCCCGCCTTGTTCATCATCAAGGTGAACTCGACTAAGAAATCCACGATGGGTTTCCTTTCCTTGTTGTATAGTCTCGATACTATCTCGCTCTTCTTCCTGTCCATATCCATCAATAAACAACTCCTTCGCCTGCCTTCTCAGAATTGCTTCCACGTTGAATGTACGTCTGGGTTGGTGATTTGTCCGCTACAAGTGCTGGAAAACTTCCGGCTACTCCTCCTCTCATCCTGGATATGGCCGCTATGATCATCCTATCATTGTCGGTGATTCCGTTAAACGTTATGAACAGCTGATGCTCCTCCACCATCCTCAAATCTCTCTCTGCTTCCCTCGAACCAACGGGATCGGGGATAATTGACTTGGTACTCTCTGTGGTCGACATGTCTGATGGTTCCTTTCGTTCTGATTGTCTTCGTTGTCGATGTGATATCCGCAAAACTGTCCGTATGTGGTCGACTTCCTCGTCGATGTCTGATTTGTGGTGCTGATTCTTGGTTCTCGATGTCGTGGCTACTCGGTAACTCGATCTCTCGCAACAATCCGTCGTGATATGCGGCTAATTCTTCTTCGACAAGTCGTTTCTTTCCTTGTGGCTGCTACTGGCATAAATCGTGCCCTGGTGACTACGCTTGTAAAAAGCCTCGACGCGAAAAAATTACGTCCGTTGTTGGTAGATCCGCCGTATGCCACACCACTACAGCAAGCTCGCTAGGCTGCTGTTGCAAGGTGAGTGTGTAGACGCTTTATCACACAATGTTACGACCTTAATCTTATAAAGACTCAGGTTGCAGACAAGTGACAAAGACTTGAGGGCGATAAGAGAGAAGAGTAAGGGAAGGATCAGATTGGTAAAGCGTAAGGAATACAGCAGTACCTACAGGTTTATATACGTAGAGATAACTACCCAAGGTAACTAAGTATAGAACAGGACTGAGTCATAATACTCGGGGTAGTGGAGTAGGTGGAGCCAGAACGTATGGACGTGGTGGGAGTAAGTAAAAAGATATATGGGAGTGGATAGTAACGGTGAGATAAAGATACAGAAAGGAAAGATGAAAGAAAAGTTATAACGGATAGGCATGAGAATGTGGAGTGACCCATGAGAAGAAAGATATAGAAAAGAAGGTGAAGGAAAGTAAACTGGCGCGTGAGACGCGGAAAAACAAAAGAGCGGAGCAGGTGACATAGCCGGTGAAACCTAACAGAATTATGTCAGCAACAGAGGCAACACGAGAAACTATCAACAAGCATACCACCTACAAACAGACAGACAACAGAATGAATCAATCAGGAGAGTGGAGGTATACCTACGAAATGTCATCAACCATGCTCAGGAGATGATTGGCAAAATGGCTGACAACAGCAGAATCCAGTACAATGACAAAAACACAGCGCACACTGACTTTACCCATTCCAACTTATTTTCGGACGACATCCATGGAAAGGAGATATACAAGCAATACATCAGCACCCGCTGTCAACGACATGATCGGAAGGTTAGAAAAGATGAGACAAGAAGCAATGTCAGCACTCAACAGCAGTCAAGAAATGATGAAAGAAAGATCAAAATGGCCATCACACATCTATCAACAAGAGATCAAGTATGGTGGAGGCAAAACATCAAAAGCAATCGACCAACAAAGAAACTAGACAATCAGAGAATATGGGCCATTTGATATCACGAACGAATAGGAGAAGGAGCGTACAGACTCAAAATACCTGAAACATGGGTAATCCATAATGTGTTCAATGATGACTCCTATTCTCATTCCATGAACCTTCTTTTAGGGGACAAATCAAACCCCCACACCAACGCCAGATTATTAATGATGAAGAACATTATGAAGTGGAAGAGATCCGAGGAACCAGGAAACGAGGTCGAGGAACACAGTACTTGGTACACTGGAAAAGTATAGCAATGAAAAAGACACATGGGAACCAGAATCGTATTAACAGATGCACAGAAGCCATCCAAAGGCTACCATAATAGGCTTCCAGGTGAAAAGCCTATAAAAAAAGGGAGCTAATGAGTGTAAAAAACATCTCCCATCTAAAACATGTCTTACTCAATCCACCACCAACAACTCTGGCCACACTATTTCCTCAGCAATCATCGACGCCATGTCTAACATTCTAGGTCCCATGCCTGCTTCACCTACCCAAGAACCCACAGCACTCGAACAATTTGCCAACATCATGCAAGAGACTACTGACCCGGACATAGAGCTAACGTCCATTTATTCATCTATCTCCAACTTTGCTCACCTTACTACCATTATATCCAAACTTGCGGAAAGCGTCAACTCAGTAGCAAGAGCCACCAACCTGCTCTCCGTACCCATTGTCTGTAAAGCACAAGTGAGGAGCAAGGTATCTTGACAGCTCAATTCAACAAGATAAGCGATGATCTTTGTGACCTTTGCCAACACCGATGCTGTTAATCGCATGTGACAAATACTCATTGTCTTGGCCAACAAGCTCT